>CABHPR010144523.1:0-41358 GCA_902168415.1 Peromyscus melanophrys | reverse complement strand
AGATACAAAGAGGAGATTCTATTAATTATTTAGGATATAAAATAGAGCTACAGAAAATTAGACCCCCAAAAGGTGCAAATTAGGAGAGATCAACTACAGACTCTTAATGACTTTCAAAGATTATTTGGAGACATTTCTCATCGATGAACTATTGTTGGGGTAAAAAATGATGAACTGCATAATTTGTTCAAAACCTTAGAAGGTGACAAGGACTTAAATAGTCCAAGAGAATTATCACCTGTAGCTGAGAAAGAATTGACCTTGGTAGAAAAGAAAGTACATGAAGGGCACGTGGATCATATTGATCCAAAGCTGGATTGTATTTTGGTTATTTTAACTTCTAGGCATTCTCCTACAGGAATATTAATGCAAAGGGAAGATATTATATTGGAATGGATATTTTTACCAAATAAACCGAATAAAAAATTAAAAACTTATGTGGCAAAAAAAAAATCTCTGACTTGATTTGGAAAGGAAAATTGAGACTTTGTCAATTAGCAGGAATAGACCCAGCAGAAATTGTCATACCTTTAACTGAGGAGGACATTGAAAAATTATGGATAGAAAGTGAACCTTGTCAAAGAGCTTGCAGTAAGTTTTTGGGAGAAATTAACAGCAAATATCCCAAAAGCGATAGAATTGATCTTATAAAGAGAGATGATTGGATCTTGCCTCGAATTGTACAGGAAAAACCCATATCTGGAGTTCGTACATTTTATACAGATGCCAACAAACAAGGAAAGGCAGGTTACAAATCAGAAAATTAAGTAAAGTGGTTCAAAGTCCTTATAATTCAGTTCAAAAATCGGAATTGTATGCTATTCTGTTGGTATTAATGGATTTTTCAGAACCTCTCAACATAGTAACTGACTCTCAGTATGCTGAAAGAGTGGTATTACATATTGAGATTGCAGAATTTATCCCTGATGCTTCAGAATTAACTTCACTATTTATTCAATTACAAGATACAATCACGAAAAGAAGTCATCCTTTATATATAACTCACATCCGATCCCATACTGGTCTGCCAGGCCCTCTAGCACAAGGTAACAATGAGATTGATAAGTTATTGATAGGAAATGTGCTGTGGGTACCATCAAAATTGATAAAGGTTCGATTTGAACAAGGGCGACCTCTTAATTAGAGGAGGTGATAGTGCATCAACCAGCATGAACATCCAATTTAAACTAACTTATACCAATCAGTAACACATGCCTTTTCATTTAATCAGATAATAACTTGCCAAAAAGAAACATCCTCAAAATTAGTCTTGGGGAAAGGTTTTTGTTTTTGTCTTTTAGGAGAATGTAGGTTAAGGAATCTGAAGAACACTGGACAAATGAGACAAGTGAAGAAAAGGGACAAATCGTCTATCCCAGGAAACAGAGTGAAATGGCGTATGGGTATATCATCTAAAAAATTTTATAAGTCTTCCTAAATGTTTGTTTCTGCTCTTCTCTAAAGAAATTTAACATTATTGGTCTTCTAATAGTCCCAGGTCAATTAAAATCTTAAGCTGACTTTGGAGTTGGAGAATGGCTCTCTCCTTCTTTAAACTCAAGCATGTTGTTAAAAGGAAAATGCAAGCTCCCTGTATCATGCCAGAAGAAAAGAGCCATCTTCTGCTATGGGACACGAGAAAAACCAAATTAATTAAGGGACTATTCTATTACTAATCTCAACTCTTTGATTCTATTCTGATTCTTTAAACTTTTCTTAAAATATGAATTTTATATCAAAATTTACAAGATTAATATATATATACATATATATATATATATATATATATATACATTTTAAACTTTGTTAAGATATGAATGGTCATATAGAGCACTAACTAATTCTAGAAAAAAGAAGGCTTCAATTAGCTGCATATATATGTCTGTGTTCGAGTCTCTTATCAGTTTTCTGTAGGAAATCAGGGCCAGGCCTAACATCAACTGAAGTCTCCAGGAAGATGGGGCCCCACAACAACAATAATTCCACATGGACAATAATAATATCACTAAGCTGACAAACATCATTTACAGATCAGATTTACACTACAAAGTGCTCGGAGCAATTTTGAGAGGGCTAGCTGAGATGATCCAGTCTCAAAGACTACTTGAATAAGGACTTTAGGTAAACCCTGAACTTTGGCAATATACACAGACTGGATAATGAAGGATATAGTTACCTTTCCTAGAATTTGACAATTAACCTAAACTTTTTCTTTCAGGATAATGATACCTTCGCCCATACACAGTAGGAAGCAATTTTAAGAATACGATGCCCACATTCCCAAAAAGGTGGTGTGGGGCGGGTGGTTTTTTGGTCTTTTAATGGGTTTTGGGTCTGGGATAATTTTCTTTGTTTAGGGGTGCTGTGGATATTACTCTGTATCAATAAACACTGATTGGCCAGTGACCAGGCAGGCAGTATAGGCAGGACAAGGAGAGGGGAGAACTGAAGGATAGGAAGGTGGAGAGGAGAGACTGCCAGCCACCGCCAGGACAAGCAGCATGTAAAGATGCCGGTAAGCCACGAGCCACATGGCAAGATATAGATTTATAGAAATGGGTTAATTTAAGATGTAAGAACAGTTAGCAAGAAGCCTGCCATGGCCATACAGTTTATAAGTAATATAAGCGTCTGAGTGATTATTTTATACGTGGGTTGTGGGACTGCGGGGTTTGGTGGGACCTGGAGAGAAGTTCTCCAGCAACTTAGGGGGGTTGGTTACAAGTTGTTGTCAAGGGTTAGGAAAAGGGCTAAGCAAAGGAGATTATATTTCTAGTTTAAAAAAAAAAGAAAAAGACAATTACTAGTTTTAAATACTTTACATTGGATTGGATTGTTTTATATTATATACAAATTATGTATATTGAAATTGATATTGTTAAAAATGCTATATGTATATTTCTAATTGTATTTATACCGTTCATTTAACAATGTAATGCAATTTTCTGATCCTTGAATGTTATTATTACCAACTATTAGGATAAAAAGAAATGAAAGTTAGTAGTTAGACATTATAATAGAACTTGTAGTCATATTAGTATGTTTTGAAGATTGAGCAGATATATTTTAGATAGACAGGTCATCTTCAAACCCTTCAGAGATCTACAGAATATGGCATTTAAAATGTTTCAATAACTTAGAAAACTTTTCTTTTTGTTATGGCTATGAGACATGTCGGCTCCCAGCAGTACCAATCGACTTCAGAGAGAATATGGGCATTGAAGAAACTGCATATGGAGTTAACTTTCATTGTGGCAAAAGTTAGCCACTGGACAACAAAGTATCCTCGAATCAACTGCTGACAACAGGACAAAATGGACAGACAGGACACGAAACAAAGGACTACTGATTCTTGCCAAAACAAGTGTGATTATGGCTTTATCAAAAGGCATCTTCTGAGGCCAGGACAATATGGCACCATCCCTGAAGTGGCCTTCGCAATCTGGAAAAGTTACAGTGCCCTTTTCTCCGAAGGCAGCTGAACAGGCAGTGGGCCGATGGCTTCTCATGTGCAATGAAACAACAACTGAAACAGTTATTCTTGAAGAGTAACTAGGCTCATGACTCTCAATAGTAGACTGGCATTTAATAGAGGGATGTGGAGAAGAATGGGATGCTGAGATGAAGCCACACATACACAGCCAAGAAGAATGGACAGCTGAATTAAAAAATCATCAACAATTTCCAGAATTTAAAATCCTGAATCATGATATGACACTAGTGGAATTCAAGTGTTTCTGGTACATGGACTGCTCTCATCCAATGTGAGGTTGAACTGTTGACCTTGTGTACATCCTACTTCACAAATGAGTCTGTCAGATTCGCTAAGCCTATAGGCTGAAGATGATGCCCCAACACTGCGGAGAAACCTCAGGTGACTGTCCAGGCGGCTGGCTGTTTCTGTCAACTCACATTTTTTTTGGAAGTTGTTTGCATGTACTTCCTGTTTTTATTTTTGTTAGGTAATATTATTTCCTTCTTGGGTCTCTGAGGGAGTTGAAGATTAGTTAGTTATAGTTGAAGATTAGTTAGTTATAGTTGAAGATTAGTTAGTTATAGTTGAAGATTAGTTAGTTATAGTTGAAGATTCGTTAGGATAGAAAGTGGATTAGGTACATTTTGGACTTACCAAAATAGGATAGATAACAGAATTATTTTCTCTGAATTTGTCAAATACAAATGGACTAGACATTGTTTAGGTATTTATTACTTGTATATATTGTATATAGTTACTGTACTTTTGTATATAGTTGTTCTTATGTTAGTTATAACCTTTTTCCTTTTTTCTTTGTATTAAAATAGAAAAGAGGAAATATGGTGATATTTTATTTGTACTGAAAAATGATTTTATTTGTATGTTAATAAATAAAGTTGCCCGGGGGTCAGCACTATTAGCAAGCCATAGCGAAAGCTGGGTGGTGGTGGCGCACGCCTTTAATCCCAGCACTTGGTAGGCAGAGATAGGTAGAGATCTGTGTGTTCAAGGATACAGCCAGCTTTGGAGACACATGCCTTTAATCTCAATACCAACCATAGAAGACCTGGAGGTCTGTACAGACAGGCAGTGATGAGGTGGTCTTGTGGTTGTGTTTACATCATTGAGAAGGCAGAACAGAAAGTATTTATAAAGACAGACACACAGGAAGTAGCTCTCTTTCAGAGAGGTACAACAGCAGTGGCAGGAAGGGTAAGGTTTTTAATCTCAGCTCTTAGCTATCTCTCTGACTTCTTGGGCTTTTATCTTTACATTGGCTCTGTGTTTCTTATTTAATAAGATGGTTACTTCTACACTTATAATTAACAGGAACTTTTTTTTTTTTTAGTTTTTAGAGACAGGGTTTCTCTGAGTAACCATCCTGGCTGTCCTGAATCTCACTTTGTAGACTAGGCTGGCCTCGAACTCAGAGATTTGCCTGCCTCTGCCTCCCAAGTGCTGGGATTATAGGCATACACCACCACCATCTGGCTTATTTTGGTTTCTTTTCTGCACCCATTTTTTTTTTCATTCCCTAAGAAGGAATTAGGAGCTTCCTTTTTTTGCTTGGGTTCACAGAAAAACCTTTAAAAAGCATAGAATATAACATCTGTCTTAAAAGACTGATACTTTAGGAGGGAAGTAAATATGCAATCAAAGGCATACAAATTATTCTATGGAGGCTTCCAATGAGAGGAGAATGGCAGCATCAAATGGCAAGGGAGAAAGGACTGGGGGGAGGCTTGTCACATGAAAGACACTTAGCATCATGGCAAATGGAATGAGTATTTCTCTGAGGTACCCATGAAGGGGAACCATAATGTCTGTGATGGATGAAATTCTGATCCACAGAAGGGTAAGTGCGAATTGAGACATTTGTACAGGAAAGACTCTCAACCTATATCATGAGTGACAGAAGGCAGGGCTAAGAATGAAGCAAAACAAATACATTCAGTGTTCCCAGAGACTGCCTGGAGCCCATTCTTATGTCATTGCTTCTCCTACACATTTTGGACATAATTATGTATGTGAAATTCATTTACTGTCATGTATTGTATCACTTTTTCCAAGTTGCTCGAGTGCACCAATATCCCTTTACTCCTTAACTACAAGATCATTAAGAGCCCTCCAGCTTTGAGTTTGCTGGAAATGTAATCAGAGCATCTCCTCAGCCCATCCAGTGGTTCCAGCAGGGGATTCAGAAATGAAGTCTGACAAACATTCATTTTTTAAAATCAAACTCTTCCTGACACTGTCTCTCTAATAACTCCGGGGAAATCTGAAAAGCAATGTCCCACCACCCCTGGAAAGAAAAACATTTTCCACTTGTGATAATTTATATAGGGAAGAAAAAAATGTGTGGTTTTCAGATCCAACACAGGAAGAACAGAACACCAAGTGCCACTCAGAACAAAAGACAACCTGAACTCTCCTTAGTGAATAAAGTTAATGGAAACACATTTGTTTACTGGAAAATGTGCATACTGCTATGCTATAAGTTTGCAGCCAGCACACAGCCTCTCTAAAGTGTCTGGTCCTTGAAAAGCAATCTCAGAGCATGGTGATGGCGGTTTTTTTTGTTTGTTTGTTTGTTTGTTTTGCAAGGTGGGGATTCCCCAAGCCAGAACTTCCGTGCTATCAGGAGCAGAGTGATGAGCGAAGTCTGGACATGTATGTTCCATCCTCTTCTAGCAAAGGATTTAGAACATGACCGTTGGAGATAATTGCCTGAGAAATCCTTAGGAGCATGCTTTACCTCTTGAACATCATTGTTATTTTCCATTAGAAAAAATATTGATCTCAAATTAAATACATACTTATTAAATTTAAGGACACACTTTGCATCAAATATTTAGAAAAGTTTCTTTTTCTTCTTTTGAATCACATATGTTTGCTTTGCATATTTTCCTGAAATGACTTGAATACATAACATTATGGGTAAAGAGAGAGTGAGTGGAACCCTTGATAGGAAGGGAGTTAAAGAAAAGTCAGTAAAGTATCTAGGCTAATAATAACTATAACTAATATAAAGTGGTTGAAGTGTCCTCAGCATAGTTGACTTAAAATAGAAACACTTAGGACCATTGAGGTAGCTTACTAGGTAATAGGACTCTCATAAGAATCTGATGACTAGTGTTTCATCTTCAGAACCAATGTTTAAGAAAAAGACTGAATATGATGGCATTCATTTGTAATACCATTATTCCTATCCTGAGATGGAGAAATGAGACAAGGGAATTCCCTAGAAATTCATGGGCCTGCTGGCTTAAGTATAAAGCATAACAGAAACAAGAGAAAACCTGCCTCAATGTGGGCAGAAAGAACCAACTCTCAAAAGTTGTACTCTGACCTCTACACACTCTCCTAGCATATGTGTGTTTGTACTAGCATACACACAAACAATAATACTGATAAATCTAAAAGCAGATACATGTTTTCTAACCACTTATGTTTTCCACAAGGGTCCATGTACACATCTGCCTAGAAGTCAGGTTTGGAAATAAAATGCCTGGACTAGAAACAGAGCCCAGCCACAATTTGCTCAGAATACTTAGGAAAATTTTATTAGCCCACATTCTTTCACGTCTGCATTAATTATCTTTTGCCTCTGAGATCAGAAAGCAGAAAGTGACAAACACGTTGTACTCTTGCTTACATTCTCCACTTAGTGCAGTCAAGAACCCAAGCTCTGGGAATGATGCTTTCACTTCAGTAGTGGGTCTTCCCACATCAATTAACCAAACCAAGATATTTCTGCACAGACATTACCAGAAGCTTCTGTCCAGATGATTGTAGCTCTATCATATTAATAATCAATATTAATCATCATACTTTAATACTATGTACCTTGAAGCACTATTGAAGAATGAACTAAAAGATGAATATAAACCTAACATATCACTGGCACACAACAATAGAAACAATCAAGAGTATAGATAACATGTATGGGATTCTTCTTCATCTGGTTGACATGATCATCCTATATAACATGGAATGCTATTATTCTTCACTATATAAATGAGAAAACAGAGATATAAAGATAGATGGGACTGAGGTGTCCTGAGTGTAGAGCTGGGATTCAGAGCTAGGGGATGACATTCCAGAGCCTATGATTATAAACATTGCTCATATTCTTTGCTTAGGAATGTATCTAATCCATAGGAAGCATTTCAAAAACACTAATTATTCTTATATTCATTATTAGTAACATTGTAGATACTTGGAACACAGAAATCTGGAACCATTCAGAAACTAACCTGTTTCCCTCCCAAGGATTCTGATAGATCATAGGCTGCAATTTGAAGTAAATCATGCACTCATTTTCAATAACCCTTTCAACTCTACATTGATTCTGACAAGTTCTAGTTTTGTGACCTTAGACAAGAATCTTTAAAAATCAGTGGACACCTTACGTGCCTGCAAATTCAGATCGTAATATGCATATTACAAAGATTCAATAGAAGCAAAATACATAAAATTGAGTCCACTGCCTGATAAACTGAGAGGACTTGACAAATAATGGTAGCAATTTCTAATATTGTTTAATATGCATATTTATGTGGGTTTATCTTTATCCAACCTGTTAAAGCTCATAAATGCTCTAGTCTTACCCCTTTATGATGGACTTCTTGGTATCTTAAAGGAAATATAATTTTTTGGATGGTTGTACTATACTGTTAAGGTGAGGACAGAATTCGGTTTGGAGAATTATATTGAGAAGAATCTAGAAGGATCATTTGGAGGAGTAGGAAGTAGAACTGAGAACAAAAGAACAGGAGTTTTGGTAGATTATATGCCTGACTTCTCATTTCTATGTAAACCCAGTACACTGCTAGACATGGGGCTCTCTGAGGATAAATATTAAAACAGTGGCTAACAGAGGCCACCATGCAATGCCAATCTATACTAAGCAACAGTACAAAGAGGAGATGACTTCCACGGGACCACCAGGGACCCTATGTCTATTGCATCTTTGGCCATAGTTTCTTTAAGTCTGCTTCACTTATCTCTGGCTCCACTGAGATAGGACCAGGGAGAACTGATAATCTCCCACCATGACAGAACTGATATCCAACCACAGAATACAGGAACTTTCTTGTGGAAACCAGTGACCTTAGCTGGAATAAATCAAGGGGAATTTTCTCTAATGCAGTGTATTTAGGTAAACATATTGAGTTCATATTATAAATCCATATCGTTATGAATATCATCAAAATCACGTTATTATGAAATCATTTACCTGATGTCACAGAAACTTAACTTCCTTTTTTATGGATAAAAAGGAGTTATGAATAGGTCTGTTTCTATTTTGAAGGGTTTCAGCTGGGCTTGAGGTGAACAAGAGACATGAACTGGAGGGAGAACTGAGGATCACAGAGAGAAAGGAAGAGAAGAGGGAATTCAGCCTTTGTGAGCTCTCATGCTCATGCTAGGCTGTCACTAATGTGGCTATTAACTTTTTGTGTCCAGATTTATTATGCTGTCACCACGGCGCTTTTCTGTGCTGAAGTATCAAACCACTATTGCATATTTGTTGGCATCTCATCTATTTAAGGGAAACAAGTGATTACCCGTTGCCAAGGAGACTAATAAGGAGTGTGGAAGCAGAGGACAGCAGAGTTCTCCTCAGATGATAGCAAGTCGCTTTTATTTTGTTTGCGATTAAATCATAAACTATCTCATTGTTTGAAAAAAATCAATTACTCTTTCCCATAATAAAAGTGTCAGGCACTTATTCAATGGAAAAATCCTATAAACTTAAAAATTAAGTAAATAAAAATAAATCAGAATAGATGCTCATGAGTGACAAAAAATGTTTTAGAAAAATAAATAATGTATGAGATCCTCCAGGGGGAAAAAATGGTTACTTCTGGGAATTTGAAAGTTCTGATCGCTCTTAGGAAAAAAACATAGAATCTAAGTATAGTCTGTGTATTCCTGGAAAAGATAAGAAACTAAGTTATTGATGTGAATGGCACATTACACAGACTTGGGAAACACATTTCAAAATAGCAATATGGATCTTCTAGTTCAGTAGATCCAGGTCCAGAGAGGTTGGGAATGACCCTGCTCACATAATGAAGGAGAGCATTCTCTTCCTTCATTGTAAAACAGTGGAAGAAGACACACAGCAGAGGAACACTTACAGTAATTGAGATAGCATATGCAAATAGCCTAAAGGATATTAGTTCCATTAATGTGTCCCCAAACCCTTCAATTCATCATTTGATGAATTTAAGCATTTCATTAGCAACAAAATTCTACATAAGACACTCAAGATCATCTCAGCAGGTCAGCTGTCAATTCACATGTGTGATAATATTATTTCAACATCATAATTTTAGTACAACCATGAAGCACATATTTTTCATAATCTTTATGTATGCCAAAGCTGTATAAGAGAATTATGTGATAATTACAGATGTTCAATACACCGATTTCAGTGGTTTCATGATTTCAACACTTATTGTTCCTCATTGGCAGGTAGCTGGTTTCTATCCAGAACCATCTCATCTTATAATTCTCTCCTTCCCCAAAGACTCATTTAACTGTCAATGTAGCACACCTGATGGAGGATAGAAGAGTCACCAAGACCAAACTGGAAAAGCAATGTGGCTCTGCTGCCTGTTTCTATCAGTTAGAAGTTAGCTACTTATCCACAACCACTTACATGGTAACTAGGGACATGCCAGCCACCTATGAGTCCAGGAAAGATAGGATGTAGCTTATGGGCATGAAAAGCCTGCAATGGCCAGTGTTAAGAACAGACACATAAGAAAGAGCAGGATGTGAGGATGCAGCCTAGGGATGGAGACAGAATGGAAGATGACTTGGTGGAAATAGTAATTAAGTTTTGTGAAAAATGATTAACCATGATAAAGAGGACAAGTGACACAGGAAGAGCTTTGGGTGCAGTTTGAACAGCACAAGTAAACATTCATTCATTAAAAACAAAACAAAACAGAACCAGAATAGAAAGGGCCATGTCTAGGTCCGTGGTCCTACACCAGCCAGGGTCTGAGTTGATGTTCCTGGCTCCTGTTACCACTGAGGGCCATGCTGATATCTGGGATCAAGTCAGCCACCTGAGACCATGTTGGTGTCTGGGGGACATGCTACCACCAGGGCCATACTGATCTGTGTAGCCTGCATAGCCACCAGGACCATGGTGATATCTGGACTTTTTTTTTTTTTTTTTTAGGAGAAGGGCTGTGAATATATTTGTTCAAAGTTACAAAACGGCATCCAGTTCTAACAGGCTATTTACAGTGGAGAATAGATACATACAGTTGGCTGTACAGTAGAAGGAGGTGGACCACAGCTGGATCCCCCTGGTTTGAGGGCAGGACTAGAAAGATGTCTGCTTTTGATAGCCTTTGCTGCTCAGTCAGGGGCAAGTGTAAACAGGACGACAGCAGGAACACAGCAACCAGTCCCCCTTGCAGCCAAGGAAGTGTAGGCTGGTTCACAGCCTTCCTTGGCCTCTGCCTGGGCAGGCCAGGCCTCTTGGTAGTTCTGGTCTGAGAAGTATCACAATCCACTGAAGCCAGTCCCTCCACCAAGGCAGACCAAGGCCCATGGATGGATAACACCTTCCCACAAAAAGTTCCTTGCAATCAGAATATGATCCGTTTCCCATCTTCTGGATTCTGTTCCATAGGACAGTAGGGACACTTAAGCTTTCCTCCATTGATGAGCTTGTTGAGTGCATCTCGAGAGATGACATGACCACAGATGAGCTTGATGGGAGGGTTGGAATCTGAGGTCTGCTGTCTCAGGATGGGGCATGCAAACACGGAGTGATACCAGCACTCATGCCCAACTGGATCTCAATTGACAGCTCATCCTTGTGACTCCACACGCCAGTGTACTGCCTCGGTTCGATGTCTGGGTCTATTATCTTCCTGTATCTGAGGTCTGTATTGATTTCCATGGCCCATGTTACCACAGGGGATCATAGGAACCACTGATGGCCATGCTGAACCAGTACCTCCCTTGCCTGGCCCTCGGAGAGCTGTCCCTGCCCCTTGCTGGCCACTGCATCAGAAGAATTGACCCCAAGTCTCACTGGAGAGCTGACCCCACACTTGGGAGAGATGGCCTCACCCCTCACCATCAGTATAGGAGAGCTGGTCCTGCTGGCATGGGCATAGAAGTGCTGCCTCCACCCCTCACTTGAGTGGGACATTCCCAGGGGCCCAAACTAACCAAATCAGCTACCACCCAGATGCACATCCAGGGCATTGAGTTAGCCTACCCAAACATCTAACCCATCTATGATCTGCCAGAGTGCATGAAGGGACTGATCCTGTGGAATCATAGCTGCAGGATCTTCATTACATGGGTCAATATTAGGATATCTGAGAGGAGTTTTGGTGAGGGTCCAGTATTGATGGTGTACCAGAAGCCAGTGGCCTTAACCAGACCAACAACTCCTTGTGCAGAACATTTCTAAGTAGAGCTGAGTGGACAAAGGGTATACTGGGTGATACACCACAGCTTCCAATGCTACTAATTTGAAAGAAGAGGTGTTGGAAAGGCAGCAGAGATGGAGAAATGAAATGGGGTTCTTGTTTGCTTTGCTTTTAATTAATGTTTTTTAAATTTTCTTTTTCTGGGGATACGGGGGTGAGAGGCAAATATGGAGTGACTGGGAAATGATTCAGATTGGAGTTCATGATACAAAATTCCCAAAGAATCAGTAAAAGTTATGTTTAAAAAAGTAGTAATTGTAGTAGGACAGGCCCATAGGGTCGAGGAAATTGGCTCAAACCAGTTGCCAAGGCATGCACATAACATACTTCCTTATGAGCCAACCTGGAGTCCACCTGAGGGCCTAGCAACAGGTGCTGCCAGAGTTCCTGGTCACTGTCATAGCTCCTGATCATACCCAACCAATGAGGGATGACTACACAATGCCACCAGATTTTGACACAGACTGGGTACTGGGAGGAGGATATATAAGGCCTTCCCTGTTATTAAACAAATGAGTTTGTTGTTTGCCTTCAACTGACTCCCAATGTCTGTGTCATTGATACCACACCTTCCCACCCTCTCCCCCAAGGGAGCCGTTAGGATTAAGCAACAAGTAATACATTGTAGAGACAATTAAATATTTATTGATCTAAAAAAGGAATAAAATAAACAGCAGAGTGTGTGGAGATGGACTGAAATTTTAGGGTAAAAAACTGAGAGAAGATATGATGAAGGAAGAAAAAGATGCAGTGTTCTATATATTACTGTCAATGACAGCTGAGATGTATTCCCAGTTAAAGTATTCTGGCTGCATTCTAAATAGTTAATATATACTAGCTAATTTGACCACCCCCACTGATCCTATGAGTCAGGCAGTATTATTTTTTTTCTTGTGTTTGTGACGATGTTGTACACAGAATGAGTAAATGGAAGCCATGGATCTATATCTGGACTCTGGAAGCCAAGCCCCAGGTATAAACATTTAATTACTTGCCCTATTATAGTGATGGTCACATGGATAACATTTAATTGAGCTGGGGAGAGACACATAACCAATCTATGCTGTGAATATAGAGATTACTTAGAAAGTTGGTACAAGGAGAATTGAATTCTGTTTCTACACACGGAAAGGACACCATGGTCTCCTGGAGGACTTAGGGAGACACAATTGGCTAGGGTGGACCACCAACATCTGATTAAGTTACACAAAGAAATGTACAAGGAGTGCATTTCTGACAAGTTCTCAGAAATGTGGCCCACATGACATGGCCCCTAGGACATGGCTCATAGTACGAGAATACCTGGATTTCAGGATCTATGCTAAATTTGGGCCAACACTTGATGTTTTGTGTGTATACAGGCTTAAGATTATGCCTACTGTTACAATGTCACAGTACTAAAATCTTTTGGTCCCATTTTGAATCATAGCCATCATTCCTTTTTAGATTGTCTGTTGCTACCAATCATTAATTGGAACCATAGTCAGCTTCTCCAAGGTTTAAGTGTCTACCTCATGGTGAATCCACCATATTAATTATTTATTTGTGTTAAATTTCTAGGTCTTTCATATAAAATGCAACATGTCAGTTGAGTTAAACAACAAAAGTTTATATTCTCAATTCTTTGTAGGCTAAAAGATCTGGTATGGTTTCCCACAAAGCCTCTCTCTCTAGCTTGTACATGGTCAAAACTTTCTCTGTCCTCACATGCCCAGTACAATGTACATGTGCGTCATTGGTGCCCCCTTATCTTCTTATGAGATCAACCATATTAGTTTAGGAATTAGAGCCCACCCACAGCACCTTACTTACTCAAATTATATCTTTAAAGACTCTTTGATCAAATTATATAGATAATTAGCTAAGATTATTCTGATAGACAGAATAATCTCATGGTCAGACTGTGGTAAAACAGGTACTTAGATTATTGATAGTAGGGATGCTCTGTGGCACCATGTAGATGAAGAACATCTGTCAAATTCTAACAAATATATAGTACTATATCATACAGATATAGCACTTCTCAAAAATATTTTCCAAAATATAGTAAATATTTAAGTATAATAAACTACTCATACATTATTTCTTTACTGATACTGAAACATTGAACCCAACTAAATATATTAACATAGAAAAGTGAAATGAGCCACTCTATTTTTTAAAATTTATTCTTCTCTCACATATTGCATTGCAATCACAGTTTACCCTGCCTCTTCTCCTCACTGTCTCTCACCACTATATCTACTCTCCTCCAGATCCATTCCTATTCCTTTTCCTTCAGGAAGGGGCAGTACTCCAAGGAATATCAACCAAAGATAGCATGTCAAGTTACAATAAAAGTAGGAGTACCTCCTCATACTAATGCTGGACAAGGCAACACAGTAGGAGAAAAGGGCCCCAAGGGCAAGCAAAAGAGTCAGAGACATCTCCTGCTCCCACTGTTAAAAGTTCCACAGGAACACCAAGCTCCACAATCATAACACACTTACAGAGGACATAGGTCAGACACATACAAGCTCCCTGATTGTCATTTGAGTCTCTGTGAGCCCCTGTGAGTCCTGGTTAGTCAATTCTGTGGGCTGTTTTCTTGTGGTTTCTTGACCACTCTGAATCCTACAATCCTTCCTCATCTTCTTCTGTAGGATTTCCCAAGTTCCACCTAAACTTTAACTGTGAGTGTCTGCCACCTAAAATTTACCTGTAGGTCTCTACATTTGCTTCTATTAGTTGCTGTATGAAGCCTCTCTGATGATGATTATGCTAGACTCTGGTCTATAAGTATAGCAGAGTATCATTAGGAATCATTTCACTGACTTTTTTTTTATCCTATTTGGTTCTATCCTTGGTCTTTGGGCTAATCAGATTCAGGTTTCTAGCCCTCCAGATTCAGGTTTCTAGCCCTCCAGTCACTGTCCGTCATGAATTTCAATTTGGACCAGTCGTTGCTTGGCTATTCCCAGAAATTCTATAGCACCTTTGCCCTAGCACATCTTGCAGGCAGGACTAATTGTAGGTAGGTTTTGTGGCTGGCTTGGTATCTCAATCCCTCTACTTGAAGCCTTGCTTGGTTACAGAAGATAATCATTCAGGTTCCTTTTTTCCATTTCTAGGAGTCTTTCCTAGGGTCACTGTCACAAATTCCTGGGTATTTCCACTGCACCAGGTTTCTAATTTGCCTTTAAAATGTCCCCCAATTCCAATCATAACTCCAAGTATTCTCTCCCTCCACTCCACATTCCCAATCTATCCTGTTTACATCCCCATCTGTCCCCAGTCTATGAAGCTTAAATCCAATTAATCTTACCAATAAAAATTGGGAGTCAGATATTTAGATGAAAACCTGAAAGATCAGAGAAGCAGGAGAGCAGCCACAGTCACTTTCTTCTCTTCTATTTCTCCATTCCAAAAGGCCAAGATCCTGTCTCCTCCACACCTTATCACTTCCTGTTCCTCTCTGTACAGACCTCTAGACTTCTATGGTTAACTAGTGACTAGCTCTGCACTCTGACTCGAAGCAAGCTTTATGTGTCAAAACACAAATAAAATAACACACATTTCCCCCTTTTTGTTTAAATAAAAAGTGAAGGTTTTAACTAACATAGAAAATATATATATATATATATACAATAAATACAATAATTGTATATAAATATATACAGGCAATAATTATATTAACAATGTCCAGTCCATTATTAGCATTTGACAAATTCAAAGAAAATACTCCATAATCTCTCCTTTCTTGGTGAGTGCAAATGTTCTACCTAATTCATTTTCTATCCTAACCTGCATTATGAACCCAAAACTATCTTTTTATGTCTCTCAAACTTATATACTTTATACCTCTTTTGTGAGTGCTTTTTCTGAATTTATTGACAAGAAAAATTGTAACTATATCTATCTCATCTTCTACTCCACCAGAGACCTAAGAAGGATATAATATTACCCAAGTAAACAAGAAGTGTAGAGCAAACAACTTCCAAAATTAAGAAATGACAGAAACAGCTGGCTGCCTTGACAGTCACCCAAGTTTCTTCTGAAACTTTGAGGCATCCATTTTTGGCCTGCAGACCTAGAGTGTCTGACAAACTTATCTGTGAAGCAGAATTTTTGAAGGACTCTCCCATCTGGTCTTGGCAAAGTTTAGCAGTCACTTTCTTTTGTGTCCCACTTGTCTAATTTAGACAGCATACTGTCAGCAGTCAAGACAAGGTCAATTTTTTTCCCCAATGACTAACTATTGCCACAAAGAAAGTAAATTCCTTTTTTAGTTTCTTCAATGGCTCTCATCTTATCTGAAGTTGATTGGTACTGCCAGGAGCAGACATGTCTCACTGTCATAAATAAATGACCTTATATTATTAAAACATCTTAAATTCCATATTCTGTAGATCTCTAAAGTGTCTAGCTAAATTTCATCTGTTTGACCTTGAAAACATAACTAATATGACTCAATTTCAATTGTAGTAAGTGACTAATTACTAATCTGCATTTCTTTATTATCCTAAATAATTTGTAATAATAACTTTCAAGGACTAGAATTTTACATTACATTGTTAGATGAGCTGTATAGTTACAATACCTTGAGCAAGAGTAGAAACATTTGTACAGTATGTTCTATCAAATATAACCTTAAATTTGTATCAATATATTAAAATGCATATCATTATAAAGTATTTAAGGCTAGTAGCTGCTATGTTGGTTTAAAAGTAGATTCAATAACAACTTGTAACCCGTCACCCTAAATGATAACAAATATCCATAACCCACTGAACCATCAAAAACCATCCATTCTACCTTTTGGGAATGTGGGCAGCATATTCTCAAAATTACTTCCTGCTGTCTGGGAGTAGAGGAATCTTTAGGGTACCCAGAAAAAAATGAGATAATTGTCAAGTCCTGGGAGAGCTAGCTGTATCATTTGTTGTCCAGTCTCAGTGTAATGGGAAAGTGCAGGACTTATGCCAAGACCTGGCTAGAGTAGTCTATGAGACTGGACCATCTCAGCTAGCTACTTTGAAATTGTCCTGAGCAGTTTGTATTCCAAAGGTGATCTTTAGGCAGTGTTTGTCAGCATAGTGGCACTACCATAGTTCAGGGGCAATCCTTGTTGAGGGGCCCCATCTTCCTTTTGGAGACTTCAAAGGTCACTATTAGGCATGGTCATGGTTTACTGCAGAAAACTTAAACATTTTAAATGTCATATGCAGCAGATCTCAAAGGGATTAAATGACCATAATTTGTTATACACATCCAGAATAGAAAAACTTAATTACTAGTTATTTGGCAGAGACTCAAACCCCAAATCATGTACCGAAAGTTAGATGAAGCCTTTTTCTAGAATTAGTTCTCTATGTAACCATTAATAGCATGACAAAAAGTTGAAAATATATATTAATTTTATAAATTTTGAGATAATATTTATACTTTAATGCTGGGTGATATTGTTCTGTATGCTGTGAATGTGTGTTGCTATGATTGGTTGATAAATAAATCACTGATTGGCCAGTAGCCAGACAGAAAGTATAGGCAGGATAAACAGACAAGGAGAATTCTGGGAAGAGGAAAGCTGAGTCAGAAGTCATCAGCCAGACACAGAGGAGGCAAGATGTGAAGGCAGAACTGAGAAATGGTCCCAAGCTATATGGCTAAATATAGATAAGAATTAGAGGTTAATTTAAGTGTAAGAGCTTGTCAGTAATAAGCCTGAGCTAATGGCCAAGCAGTTATAATTAATATAAGCCTCTGTGTATTTACTTGGGGGACATGAGTGGAAGATATTTGTCCCAACCACTGTCCAGGTGGGACACAGGAAAACTTCAAGTACATTTGGCAATTCAACATGGGGCTCTCAAATTTCCATAAGGCCTAAAAGAGTTTAAAAAGGGGTTCTAAACACACAATAATGGAGTAAAAAAACTTTCTACTTTATGTATCATATGGGTCAAGATATAGAGACACCGTGGCATGTGGACTTGAGCTACAGTATGGTGAGTTCATGGTGTATGGGCTTAAATGCAGCATGGTGGATTCCTGCCACTTTACACAGTGGGGTCTGCAAGCTGTGTAGCATGGTGCATGGTGGATTCAGCTTTTGCTAGTACAGAAGAAAAAGGAAAGCAAAGAGAAGAAGTTTGTGGGCTACACAATGCTGGGTGGAGGCATGGACCCACTGCCTTCCAAAGTCAGCAGAGAGCATGAATCCCAGGGCTGGCAGTAAATGTACCACTGCCTATTGGGAAACTGAGGTGGGTGGAGTCAGCAGCCAAGGCTGCTGCTTTTTGTACTAGCCATGCAGTTTTACAATTTAAAAGATCTCCTGGTCAGAAAAAGTTTATAGAGTCTCAATAAGGCATATTCAAATGGAAAAAAAAACTCAAAAACTCTAAATGGTTTACAGTGTGTGTAAAAATGTAAGTAGATTTGGAAGAGTGAGGAAAAAGAAATATATGCAGTTATATAAAGAAATAGATAGTTTAAAAAAATAAAGTATTTAAAGAGACAGTAAAAGAAATATAAAAAAGAAGCCACATAAAGGTGGAAATCACACACAGAGTCTGGATTATGTTGTCTTTGGGATTTTTAACTGCAGAAAAAACATTTGACTGTAAAGGCTACTCAGTTAAACCAATATATATATATATATTTTAAAGGTATCTTGACTTCAAAATTTGCATCTAAGGATATGCTGCTTTAGAAAGCCTCTGTGTGTTTACTTGGGGGATACGAGTGAGAGAGATTTGTCCTGACTGCTGGCTGGCCAGGACACAGGAAAACTTCCAACTACACCTTAAGAAAAGTTTTGGAATCAAAACAAAACTAAAGGATTATGAGATTAGTGAAAACAGAATAATCCTTTAATTTGGTTTTTCTTCTGTCCCCTATCAGGTGGTTCTTCTGACATGAGACAGAGATTTTGGATTTTCCTTTTAACTAACTAAGATAAGGAGAGAGCCACACTCCAACTCTAAAGCCAGTTTTAATTTTTTAATTGAATTGTGACTACAAAATGACCATTTGCATTATGTGTCTGTAAAGAACAGCAGAAACAAACATTTGGGAAGATATATGAAATTTTATCCCATTGGAAATCTGATATGCCAATAGGCCGATTTACTCTTTTTCTTGGGACATTTTCTCTAGATGATTTGTCCTTTTTCTTTAAATGTCTCATTTGTCCAGTGGTCTTCAGATTCCTTATGTGATCAAGTACTATATTAAATTTATATGAATAGAGTGGATAGACTTGTCTTGTTGTTGATTTTAGTGAAATTTCTTTGAGTTCCTCCCCATTTAATTTGATGTTGGCTATAGAGTATAAATTTCTTTTATTATGTTTATCTATGTCCCTTTTATCCCTGATCTCTTCAAGACTTTATTATGAATGGATGTTGGATTTTATCAGAGGATGATCATATGGTTTTTATTTTTCAGATTATTTATATGGTAAATTCATTGACATATTTTCAAATGTTGAACAATCCCTGCAACTCTGGGATGAAGCCCATTTGATCATGGTGGATGGTCTTTTTGATGTGTTCTTGAATTTGTTTTGTGAGTATTTTATTGAGTATTTGTGCATTAATGAGTAAAATTGGCCTGTTAAATATATTTACTGTGCCTTTCACCTGGGATTATTCTCCTTCTTTTATTTCTTTTATTTCAAAGGTTTGGTCGTTTTATGGTATCACAGATATTCTGGATGTTTTTGATGGGGCAATGTCTTTCTGTATGCTGTGAATATGTGTTGCTCTAATTGGTTGATAAATAAAGCTGTTTGGCATATGGCAATGCAGCTTAGAGGCAGGCAGGAAATTCAAAGAGAGAGACAGGAAGAAGGCTGGGAGAGACCCAGCCAGCTGCCCAAGGAGCAACATGTAATGGGACTCAGGTAAAGCCGTAGAAATCATGGCAAAACATAGATCAATAGAAGTGGGTTAATTTAAAATATAAAAAGCTAGCTAGCAAAAAGCTTGAGCCATGGCCATGCAGTTATAATTAATATAAGCCTCTGTGTGTTTACTTGGGTCTGAGCAGCTGCTGGACAGGTGGGGGAGAGAGATTTGTCCTGACTGCTGGCTGGTCAGGATGTAGGAAAACTCCAGCTACAGTTTTTGTCAGGAACTTTTTAGATTTAACATTTTATATGACTATTTTATCTATTTCTTCTATTGTGTCTTCAATTCTTTCTTCCATCTCTTGTATGCTTTTGGTGATACTTGAATCTGTAGTTCCTGTTTGCTTACCTATATTTTCCATTTCCAGGATTCTATTTTCTTCATTGCTTCTACATCCATTTTCAAGTCTTGAAGAGTTTTATTCATTTCCTTCAACTCTTTGTTTGTTTATTTATTGGCTTTCTTTAAGAGATTTATTCATTTCCTCCAATTGTTTGTTTATGTTTTCCTGTATTTCTTTAAGGGATTTATTTTTCATTTCCTCTTTAAGGGCCTTTATCATCTTTATAAAGTTGGTTTTCAGCTAGTTTTCTCATGCTTCAGCTGTGTTGGGCATCACTTTTTGGCCTTTTGGCTAAGATCAAGTGCAGCTGTGTTGGAATATTCAGGGCTTATTGCAATAGGATGGCTGAGGCCTGGTGGTGACATATTGCACTGGCTATTGTTGATTGTGTTCTTACACCAGTGTTTAGGCATTTGGGTTTGGGGTAATTATAGTTCTATGTGCTGATTTCTGAGTTTTTCTTTGTTGGGTGGGCATTTTGATCCTTGGTTTTTATTTCCTCTCTGGCTTCTTGCTAGAGTGACCTTTTGCCGGTTGCTATGTGAATGCATCAGTAGGTGCCAATTGAGCTTTGGAAGATCAGCCCACTAGGAAGCAAAGCACTGATGGGTCAATCTTGGATAGGCAAGGTCCTGAGGGCTTCAGCTCCAGAATGTCTCTTGCTACTTCTGTGCCTTTACATGTTTGCTGCTGCCATTCCTCTCTGGTATCTGGCATGACATGAATGGATGTTGGGGGAACTCCACTGCCTTTAATGTAGTATGATTATCTCATGAAATTATCCCTTTCTACTGTGCATTTTAATCTGTGGACTATTATGAAGGTGATTTCCTCTTAAGTTATACTGTTTTACTGCAGTAATGATTTTATAAAATATTAGTGTTAGTTTAAATAGAAAGGTGATGACTAAGGGTTTTTAACAAATATAGTAAGTGTTAGGATTCTGTACATGCACAGCTTGTGGTCTTGTCTTACACCTTACATCATCAACAGGTGCTGGTGACTACATGGTCATGCAATCTGCACCCTAAAAAGCCAGATGCCCCAGCACTCGGGAGGCAAAGGCAGGCAGATCTTTGTGAGTTTGAGGCCAGCCTGGTCTACAGAGCGAGATCCAGGAAAGGCATAAAGCTACACAGAGAAACCCTGTCTTGAACCCCCCCCCCAAAAAAAGCCAGGCGCAGACCCCCACACTCTCTCTGTTTGTTCTCTCTCTGCTCCCCTATCTTTCTTTTCTCTCCAGGCCTGGCTCCTCCCTCCTATCTCCTCTTCTTTCTAATAAAGCTCTTTCTAACTCTGGTAGTCATGGCTGTGGACTGTGACTTTTCTGCCAGTAACCAGCGCCACCCACCAGCACCATTTTATTATCAGTAAGGGTTTTTGATAGAGGTTAGTTTAGTGGGAAAATTAATACAGGGAAAGGTAGGATATAGTGTTGTTCCAATCCATGATAAAGCAAGGGTTTCATGGGATTGAAATTAGGACCAAGGAAGTGTCACACAGCTAAGACTTATAAGTTTCTCATGAGGAGCCCTAAAGACTATGGTTTAACTTAATGATAAAGGAAAACGATTGACTCCCAGGAGTTAGCTCAAGTTCTTTTTGATATTGGAAAGTGTGTTAATTGGTTTTGGTGTGTATTGTAGCTAAACCAAAGCTTTAAACAATTGACTCCATGTAACTAGAAAACAAACAATTGGGTGGTTAGTTAAGATAGTTGGACGGTATGGTCTGAATTGCCTGAAGCATTCTCAGGCTCCCTGATGCCATGTGGCTCAGATGGGCAAAAGACACTGATGAGGCAGTCTTGATCCTGGCAGTCCAGCCTGCCTGAAGCATCCCCATGCCTGCCCTGGTACCACTACAATGAGCAAGTATGTGGTGGAGAAATGGGAGAGAACAAGAGGCAGAATTGTTCATGTCCTGTGGTAAGAAACAGTTCTGAAGAATCAAGGGCTGTGAGGAATGGGCTGAGATTGGTGGCCTGCTTGTCACCTCAGACCAGGGTGATGTCTGGGAGTGGGCTGCTGCCTATGGCTGTATCTGGGTCTGCAACACCTGGGGGTCTATGTTGATGTCCATGACTCATGTTGCCATCAAGGCCACAGGGATGCCTAGAGTGTGGGCTGTACCCTGTGGCCATGTTGGTGTCTGAGGGCATCACTGCCATGGGGGCCATGCCAATCTGAGTGGTCTGTGCAGCCACATGGGCCTGGTCTCAGAATACTGCCATAGGCTATGTCTGGATCCATGCTCCAACAGCAGCCCTGGTCTGGGCTGATGTCCATTGCTTGTGTTACCACATGAGGTCATAGGAACCATGCCTGTTGAAATTCAAGGGCCATGTTAAGCCAGCCCTGTCCTTCACTGGCCACAGGAGAGCTGGCCCTGCCCTTTACTTGACACTACAGCAAGAGAGCTGACATTGAACCCAAGGTAGAGCTGACCCTAGCACTCAGGAGAGATGGCCCCACACATTACCAGTTGGTCTGAATGACAAGGGCTTAGGAGAGCTGTCTCTGCCCCTCACTTAATGGGGTGGTCTCAGTTACCCAGACCAACTCAGCAACTACCCAGACACACACCCTGGGCATTGGCTTGGCCCACCCTAATAGCTACCCAATCTATGACCTTTCAGAGTGCAAAAAGGGACTGGTCAATCTGAACGATAATCACAGGCTCCCCATGACTCAGGGTATAACAAGATATCTGAGAGGAGTTTTCATGAGGGCCCAGTGGTGATGGTACAGCCACCAGAAACCATAGGCCCTGGACCAGACCAATGACTCATTGCAATGAACATTTTGCAGTGGAGCAGATTATACAAAAGAGGGATACTTCCAGACACACCACAGCTCCTAGGATGACACTAGGATGAATGAAGAGGCACTGGAGAGAAAGAGGAGGGGTTCGGTTTTTTGTTTTGTTTTAAATAATTTTAGGGAGCATACTACAGTGGTGTGGAGCAGATGTGGAGGGACTGGGAGATGAGCAGGATTGGGGAACATGATGTGAAATTTCCAAAGTATCAGTAAATACTGATATAAAAAAAGACAGGTAGACAGGACTCTAAAACAGGACAAGTGAAATTAGTAACCTGTTTTTCTAACAATTATAAAATCTACTGCCTATGTGAATAGCTATGGCTGAAAGGCTCCTGATCTATGAGAAATCTACAAGATAAATTTTTAACTATTTGTAGGTTCTTGGGGATAAATTTTCACTTGTAATATGTAAAACATTTAATTATATAAGGAAAATGGAAACATGTTTTTTACTTGTATTCATTGTAATAATTCACTTAAAAAGTAGAACATAACTATATTGTAACTTTTCTCTTGCTTGAAAGATTTTGCTGGGGTATAGAAGCTGTAAGGGGAAAAAAATAATGAACTAAGAAGGAAAACACCAGGAAAAATATAGAAAAAAAGATGTAGAAGGAAGACATCAGTAAATAGTTAGAAGGAAAACATCAACAAAGAGATAAAAAGGAAACATCAGAATAGAAAAACAGAACAGGAAAAGAATAGAACAGAACAAGCAATGGAAAAATTAATGAAATGGAAGAGATGCTTTTATCCCTCAGAAAAGAAGCCTGTGTGTTTCTTCTTGCTGACTCTGGATCTTATTCCCTATCTCTTTGACCTGCAGAAGGCTGGTCCCTCTGAAGTCTTTGGTTGAGTAAAGGATACCCCATCCTTGTTGGCAGTTCTATGGCAAGGCTGGCCTCTGGCCCAGAAGGGCATTTCCACCCAAATTGGTGGCTGGAGATCTGGCAGCCATAGTGTCCTCTCGGTTTTTGGGTGCTGGTGTGGCCTCTGATGGGGCAGGGGACTTCTGCCAGAAGTGTGGGTGGGATAAGGTTGTGAGAAGAGGAGCTGTTGGTGTTAGGCTGGGAGTGTTCTGGGGTTATGTTGGTGGTCAGTGAGTAGGGGGCTTACTTGGGGATCTGGGTGTTGGTGTGTCCTCTGGTGTACCAGATGGCTTCCACAAAAGGTTTAGGCTTGGGATCTGGGTGCTAGTATAATCTCTGGTGGAGCAGGGGTCTTCCACTTTTGGTGTGCCTGGCATAGGGTGACTTGGGCTGGGCATCTGAGTGCTGGTTTGGCCTCTTATG
This sequence comes from Peromyscus melanophrys, assembly GCA_902168415.1. Lineage (NCBI taxonomy): Eukaryota > Metazoa > Chordata > Mammalia > Rodentia > Cricetidae > Peromyscus > Peromyscus melanophrys. Next base: position 17,054 of record CABHPR010144523.1, on the reverse strand, counting down.
GGGCAGTGAGCTTCCACAGGAGGTGTAGACTTGGGATCTGGGTACTGGCTTGGCCTCTGCTTGAAGCTACACTATTTTTATGCTTATATTTCAATTATGGAATGTAGATAAAAGGACAGTAATAAATATTAGTAATCAATAAATAACAAACAGTAATAAGTAAATGAATAAAATAGATCATAGTCATTTATTCATTGCTAGGACTCAGATTATTTTATCACTTTCAAATTTAAGGAAAATAAAATGTTTAGCAAGTGATATTACTTATTTAAAGCATGTATATTAGGCTAAGTTTTTAAATTGTTAGCTATAGAATGCGGAGAGGAGAGATGAATTAAATAAGAACAAAATTTCGTGTTTTAGGGATTGTGGAAGAGCAGATGCCTGAAATTTCAACATTTATGATATTGAGATATGTGAATTCTGAGGGCATCCAGGGCTGCATAATGAGACTTACTCTCAAAAGACCAAAGCAAAACAAAACACTTAATGCTTGTAAGTGCCTATTTAACTCTGTTGGGTGTATAATTAACATCCAGTAAACTTAGAATATGTAAGTCACTTAGTTTTGACAATGACTTCAAAACTATTACCACAGTCATGCTGATCAATTTATCTGTCATCCTCACAGGTTTCATTCATAATCTATTAGTGCCTCACCTGTTATGTAATTCCATTCCTCCATAAGACCACTTCTGTTGTGCTATCTGGTACTAAAAATGATTAATCATAATTTCTTCTTTTTTATGTTTGTCCCTGCACTCATGATAACTATTCTGAGAGGTCTGAGTCATAACTTCGTGGTAGAATGTGCACTTAGCATTCAACTAAGTTAAGTTTCTAGAACCACCAAAATAAATAAATACATAAACTAAAAGGGAACAATAATTTACGATATAACAGTGTTACATCATTTTTAAATTTTATTCCTTTTTATTGCTAAGTATTCCATAATTGTAGAATACTGCATTTTGTTCATCCATTCACTGGTTTGAGGGTAGTTTTTTTTATAAATTTGTCTTCATTATTTGGTAGCAAATGATACCAGTATCACTATTTGCATGGCAGGCACAGTCACCTTTCTAAGTCTGTGACAAAATAGCTGGCACAAACTGGTTTAAGGAAGGTGTCTTAGTCAGTGTTTTAATGCTGTGAGGAGACACCATGACCACGGTAACTTTAATTTAAAAAGAAAAGCATTTAATTAGGGCTTGCTTACAGTTTCAGAGATGTGGTGGTTTGAAAGAAAATGGCCGCCAAAGGGAGCAGCACTATTAGAAAGTGTGATTTTGTTGAAAGAAGTGTGTCACTGTGGAGGTGGGCTTGGAGGTATCTTTAGCTCACGCCTCCCTTCCTGTTGCCCACAAGATGTTGGACTCTCAGCTACTCTAACACCACATCTGCCTACATGCTGCCATGTTCTGCTCCATGATGACAATGGAGTGAACCTCTGAAACTATGAGCAAGCCACCTCTATTAAATGTTTTCTTTATAAGAGTTGCTGTGGTCTTGGTCATGGTGTCTCTTCACAGCAATAAAAAAACATAACTAGGACAGAAGTTGGTACCAGGGGCGGGGGTATTGCTGTGATAGGCCTGACCGTGTTTTCACTTGGAGGAACTTGGACTTGGGTACTTTGGGTTTGGAAAGCAGTGGACTGCTTTAAGCACTGCTCAATGGGCCACACCAGTAGGAGCCTGGAAGACGGCAGTGCCGAGAGTGGTTTGATGAGCTGCGGTGATCAAGGGGTTCAGAGGAGAAGAATCTTAGTGTGTCATTTAGAAACTGGTCTTGCAATATTTTGGTGAAAGAAGTGGCTGCCTTTTCCCCTTGTCTGAAGAGTCTGCCTGAGGCCAAAGTGAGGAATTTTGGATTAATTCCATTGGTAGTAATCTCAAAATAGCCTAGTATAGACTCTATCATGTGGTTCATAGTAGTAATTCTAGTGAAGATTTATAATATAAAGGAGCAAGATGAGCAGGGTAAATTACAAAATGTAAAATTGAGGAGAAAACAAGCACCAGGAAGTAGAATAGAGCTAAATCCTGTGTTCAGGGTGGTAACTGGGTTAACAAATGGAATGAAGGGAGTGGTGACCTAAGCACAAGATCCCACCCAGGTATGTTTCCAAGTAAAAAAAAAAGCTAAAGAAAAGCTTAGAGCCAGGTGGGGTGAGGCACACTTTTAATCCTAGCACTGGAAAGGCAGAGGCAGGCAGATCTTTGAATTTGAGGTCAGTCTGGTCTACAGGGAAAGTTCCAGGACAGCCAAGCTTAGGCAGTGAAAGACAGAAAGCTGGTGAAAATATAAATAAATAAGGAGGGCACATTCCAGTCCCGTCAAACAGCAGAACTTGGCAGCCTCAGTCAAGTGATTCTGTTTTTAGAGTTAAGGATAGAGGAAAGGGGTAATGGAATAAAGCCACTGAGGCCAGGCATGTGTCAGGGTTGTCTCTGAATTGAGGCCTAGTACAGATGTCACTGCATGAAGCTGTGAAGTTGAAGCCTGGATAACCTTGGAGAACCCAAGATGTTAGAGATGCCAGAATCATGGGATAACTGCCAGAAAGAGCTGCTAATAGGGAGTAGAAACAGCCCAAGAGAACGAATTGTGTTACAGTCAACAAGTCTGAATGGAATTGGAGATATGGAGAACGTTTTGACATCAGACATGGAGATGCAGAGTTTGGAGTTTACCCAGCTGGTTCTTAATCTTGCTTTGGTCCAGTATTTCCTTGCTATGCTTCTTTCCCTGCATGTTGGAATGGTAATGTATATCCTGTGCCATTATATGTTGGATATATGTGATTTGCTTTTTGCTTTTGATTTTTACATGGGGATTGCAGATAAGAGATTGCCACGTATCTCAGAAGAGACTTTGTACTTTGGAACAAATGTGAGACCTTTATAGACTCTGGGGACTTTCCTCAGTGTGACTGTCAGTCAATGTCCTATTGCCTGCAAGATGTAGGACTCTCAGCTACTCCAGCACCATGTCTGTCTGTATGCTGTCATGCTCCCCCCATGATAATAATGGACTGAACCTCTGAAACTGTAAGTGAGCCACCCCAATTAAATGTTTTCTTTATAAGAGTTGCCATGGTCATGGTGTCACTTCACAGCAATGAAAACCTAAACTAAGATAAGAGACTTAGTCCATTATCACCACGGAAGGGATAATGGTGGTAGGGAACAAGGTGCTGGAGAAGTGAGTGAGAGCTACATCCTGATCCATAGGCTGAGAGACACTGAGCCTGCTGTGGGCTTTTCAAACCTCAAAGCCCATTCTCAGTGACACAAGGCCTCCAACAAGGACACACCTCCTAATCATTTTCATATCCTGCCACTCCCTGGTGACTAAATATTCAAATTTATAGATCTATGGGGCTCATTCTTATTCAAACCACCACAGGAGAGGTTTATTCTGGCTCACAGTTAGAAGGTATATATTCCATCATGGCAAGAGTTGCATGATGGCAGGAGCTGGAGGCAAGCTGTCCCGTAGTATCTGCATCAGGAAGCATGCAATAGGGCAGGGCCAGCCCCCAATATCCCGTTCCGTCAGGAAAGCTACACCTTCTGAAGGTTCCACAACTTTTCCTAACATCACCACAAGCTCAAACATCTGAATACCTTGAATTGGTAACATTTCATATTTAGACCATAATACCTGGTAAAATGGCACGGTAGACACATATTTCACTTTTAAGAAACCTCCCAGATATTTCCCAAAGTACATTTATTACCCATACTTTGTGAGTGTTCAGTTTCTCCACATTCTTATCACTGTTTTTGTATAATTCGTCCTTTTGAAATTATCCATTTGTTTTATATATGTAGTTTATTTCACCATGATCATATTGGATTCTTTTAATGACCAATGATATAATGACCAATGAAATTTGTACTTAATTTTTATATAAAAATCTTCCTTGCTAAAGTGTCTGCTCAAGAATTTTAACCAGTCCATTTGATACTGGTGTTTTGTGTGTGCATGTATGTGGAATTCAAAGAACAACCCAGAGGTATTGTTCTTCAGGGCCATCTATCAAATTTTTAAAGACAGCTTCTCACTTGCTAAGAGCCTGTGAAATCAACTATGTGCAGCAAGCCACATAAGCTAAATATCTTGCCTCCACAGCATTGCTATTACAAGTGAGTACCTCTACAAGCAAAATTTTTTAAATGTGGGTTGTGGGGATTGAACTCAGGTCCTCAGGGTTATAAGGTTCCCTAAGTGAGCTATCTCTCCTATGACAAACTGGATTTTTAATTTTCCTATTATTGATAGTTGAGAGTACTTTATATATTATAGAATCAATTGTTTTAAAGGTATATTTTGTACAATTTGTTTTCTTCCTTTGTGCATTTATTTACACATGCTTAAAAGCATCATTCAAAAACTCAGTTTTTGTTTTGATGACATTTAGTTTTCTAATTTCTATTTTATGAATCTTGGGTTTGGGATGAAATCTAGGACATTGTTCTCTTAACACCTGGAGTCAGCTCTGCCAATGTTGCACATGGTCCACTCTGTGAGTCTAGGACTGTTGATTTTTGGCCTTTGCATGATGATGCATAGTTGTTTCAGCACTTTTTTTTTTTGAGAATGCTCTGATTCCCTTTTGACTGAACTGTTCATGCTATTGAAGGTTAGTTGACTGTACATGTGTGTATCGGCATGTGGGTTCCCTGGATGCTATACATTTGCATTTGTGTAGGGATTGGTGGATGGTACATGTGCATTGTTGTGGGCATCAGTGGATGACACTTTGACATCTCCGTGGGGATCAGCTGAGGGTACCTGTGCCTCTGTGAGGGGATCAGTCGATGCTTTCCTCACCTGCATGGTGGCCACATATTCCCTTTAACCACTCTACTCATCTTCTGCATCAATATTGTATCCATTACTTTCCTCACATTGCATCTTGAGGTCAGGTGGTTTAGGCTCTCCAAATGTAATCTATTTAAGTGGCCTTGGCATCTCTACATGGATTTTAAATTTTGTATCTACAAAACAGTTTCTGGATTTTTTTTCCCATTGGAAGTACTTCAAACCCATAAATAAAATTTGAGGGAAGTGATATAAAACTGGCATGTTCAATTTACTTCATTCTTATTATTTTGTTTCAGAAAGGTTTAATAATTTCTTCATATATTTGTTTTCTTTGGCCAAATTTTTCTGTATGAAATTTATCAACTCACATTTTCATTTCATCCTATATGGTTTTTCTAAAAATTTGATGTGTGATTTTCTATTGTCAATTTATAAAAATCAAATTATTTTTGTATATTTATATAATACAGTAAAAGCTTGATAATCTCTGTGACCCTACAACAGTCAGGGTCTGACTTGACGTGTGTGGTTCCTGTTGTTACTGCGAGCCATGTAGATGACTGGGGTCTTGTTGGCCACTTTGGACCACATTGGTGTCCAAGGACAGTGCCATGCCTGGGGCCGTGCTGATCTGGGTGGCTGTAGCATGAATCTTAGAGAGTCTTATTAATAAAATCAAACCCAGGGCCAGTTATTGTGGTGAAATGCTGGATGGTCAGAGACAGAACAAGCCACAGCTAACCTCACCTGGCCAACTTCTCAGCTGGTCTTGTTTCCTCAGACTGGATGCTTCTGAGTCTTCATCCAGAATGGATCCCAGCTGAACTGTGCTGCTCCAAAGCCTGAAAGCTTAACCAGCCAAATACCTAACCAGCCAAATGCTTCTAGTTTCTTGTCCTCATGCCTTATATACCTTTCTGCTTTCTACCTACACTCTCTGGGATTAAAGGCGTGAGTCACCATTCCTGGCTGTTTCCAATATGGCCTTGAACTCACAGAGATCCCAGATGGATTTCTGCCTCTGGAATGCTAGGATTAAAGGTGTGAGTACCACCATTTTCTAGCCTCTGTATCTAGTGGCAGTCTGTTCTCTGACCCCAGATAAATTTATTATGGTGCACAATATTTTGGGGAATAAAATACCACCACAGTTTGCCTTTTTTGTCTAAAATTAAAAAAGCTTATAACTAATACAAGAAAAATTATATCCAATAAGTATATACAATGTACACAGTCAAGATTACATTAATGATGTCTAGTCCATTAACATTTGACAGATTCAGACAAAAAACTCCATTAATATATAACAATGTCCAGTCCAGTAACATTTGACAAATTCAGACAAAAAATTTTCATTACTTATCTTATTTAACACAAGTAATTCCTTTTTAAAAGTATTTTTTCTTTTCATAATAGATCCAGTAATCTACCTTTTGTCATTTTTATATCTTCCTCTTTTTCTTTTTTGTGTAGATTCAGTGATCTACCCATTTATCCTATTATTCTTTATCTTTTTTCTCAGAATAGATTCAGTGATCTATCTCATATCAATATTCTTTCCTCTTTTTTCTTTCTTTTTTAAACAAAACCTCTGAATATAATCTCCATGTTCAGCTTTTTCCCTGACCATTAACAATTAACAACTTGTAACCAACCATCATAAACAATGACAATATCCAAAACTCATTAAACGACCAAAAACCTCTCATCTCACCTCTTGGGAATGTGGGCGTCATTTTCTTAAAATTACTTCCATCTTTAGGGGATCCTGAAAAGAAAATTTTGGGGTTAATTGTCAAGTCTTATATCATTTGTCCAGCCGCTGCATAATGAGAAAGTGCAGGGCTTGTTTCAAGTCCTTGTTCAAGTAGTCTGTCAGGCTGGATCATCTCAGCTAGCCATCTCGAAATTGTCCTAAGTAGTTTGCAGTCCAAAGTCGATCTTTCCATGGTGTTAATCAGCTTAATGGCTTTACCATCGTCCAGTCCTGTCTTCTTTTTAAAGATTTCAAAGTTGCTGTTAGGCGTGGTCATGGTTCCCTGTAGATTTTTTTTTTTGTGCCTCCTCTGTGGTTTGGAGCAATTACAGTCTGATAAATGTCTGTCTCTCGGAACCACAAATGTTCTTCCATAGAAGAGAATATCTTCACAGCAATTTCTCCCCACCATTTGTCTTGCCAAACTTTTCCAAACTGACCTTTGCCAATGTTTTCTTGTAACACGGTGATCCTGGCAATTCTTCTCTGAACAAGCAGTAATAAACCCTTTGTCCTAGGTAGCAGCATCACCGCAGTCACCAACACGATGAGAAGAAGCCAGCAACTCAGAGTAGCAGCCACTGCCTCCATGGTCCCACCACTGTTTGTGGCTCAGCCCTGGCCGAAGCTTCTCCTGAGCAAACCTCCTAGGCCGGCCTCAAACTCAGGATCCTCCCGCCTCTGCCTCCTTCAGTAAATCCTACTGGCGTGCACCACGACAACTGGCTTAGGGTAGCTGGGGTCTGAGCTGGGGCCCCGCAAGGCCACAAGCAAACAGCTTTTTCATGAGTTCATACCATGAACGTTGGGCGCCAGATGTAGCATGAATCTTAGAGAGCCTTATTAATAAAATCAAACCCAGGGCCAGTTATTGTGGTGAAATGCTGGATGGTCAGAGACAGAACAAGTCACATCTAACCTCACCTGGCCAACTTCTCAGCTGGTCTTGTTTCCTCAGACTGGATGCTTCTGAGTCCTCATTCAGAATGGATCCCAGCTGAACTGTGCTGCTCCAAAGCCTGAAAGCTTAACCAGCCAAATACCTAACCAGCTAAATGCTTCTAGTTTCTTGTCCTCATGCCTTATATACCTTTCTGCTTTCTACCACCACTCCCTGGGATTAAAGGCGTGAGTCACCATTCCTGGCTGTTTCCAATATGGCCTTGAACTCACAGAGATCCCAGATGGATTTCTGCCTCTGGAATGCTAGGATTAAAGGTGTGAGTACCACCATTTTCTAGCCTCTGTATCTAGTGGCAGTCTGTTCTCTGACCCCAGATAAATTTATTATGGTGCACAATATTTTGGGGAATACAATACCACCACAGGTGGCTGGTGTTGCTACTTGGAGCCATGGAGACCTCTATGTACAATCTGCTGCCAAGGGCCCTGTCTGGTTCCATGGTCCTGCAGAGGCTGGAGTCTGGGGTGGTGTCCATGTCTCCAGTTGCCACCAAGGGCCCTGTGCATGCCCAGAGTCTTGCCAGTCAACTAGAACCATGCTGCTGCCAGAGCCATGTTGATCTGAAGGGTCTGTGCTGCCACTGGGGTAGTGATATCCAGGCCGAGATGCTGCCAAGGGCCATGTGTGGGTCCATAGTCTTGCTGTAGCCAGGATCTGTGGTGATGTCCATGGCCTGTGTTAGCAAGGGGGTCATTGGAACCATGCTGTGCTGAGCCAGTCCCTCCCTTCACTGGCCCTGAGAAGGCTGGTCCTGCCCCTCACTGGCCCCACCATGTCACTATAGGCCTGCACCTTGAGAGGGCAAGGCAAATATCATGACAGGCTCTCAGTTAAGAATTAGGCCTCATTTCACAAACAAAGAGCAACCAATCACCAATACCCCTGATACTGGACAAGGAGAATGGCACATATGCCTGGACCAACTTCCCTCCTCCCTCCGCAGGTAATAACCAAATAAGGACAAAGCCCATGACTTGTCCAGACTTGCCCAAGTAGGAAAAGCTATAGACTTAGCCCATCTCTGCTAGCCCTAATCAGTGCAGTTAGAAATGCATTAATATGATTGCCAGTTGTGTAAGCCAATCCTAAGTAGAATGGTCATACCATTTTTAAAATTCCTTTAGTTGTTCTTAAAAGAAGCCTGCAAACTTCTCTCGGGATTGCCATTTTGCCTTTTTATAGGATGTGTGACTCCAGTATACTGGTACTTTTACTCTTGTGATAATAAGCGATCTTGCTGCTTGCATCATGACTCATGGTCTTTTATGGGACTTTTCTGGACACTAACATATGGTGCATTGGCTGGGAAATACCCCCAAGACTCCTGACATGTGAGCAGGTTTAAAAATCCAGCCAGCTGGTAAATAGATGCTTTTTGTGTGTCTCAGTTTGTTCTTTGTGTTCTTGTATTTGTTCTGTTTTCTGAGAAGTGCTGTGGATATTGCTCTGTGTGCTATAAATGTGTTGCTCTGATTGGTTAATAAATAAAGTGCTGATTGGCCAGTAGCCAGGCAGGAAGTATAGGCAGGACAAGCAGAGAAGAAAATTCTGGGAACAAGAAGGCTGAGTCAGGAGTCACCAGGCAGGCACAGAAGAAGCAAGATATGAAGACAGAACTGAAAAAAAGGTACCAAGCTATGTGGCTAAACATAAATAAGAATTATGGGTTAGTTTAAATGTAAGAGCTAGTCAGTGGTAGGGCTGAGTTAATGGCCGAGCAGTTTTAATTAATAAAGTCTCTGTGTGTTTACTTGGGTCCAAGCGGCTGTAGGACTGGTGGGTGAGAGTGCTTTGTCCTGACCTTGGGCCAGGTGGGACACAGGAAAACTTCAGCTAGAGGGAAGCTCAAGCTGAAGTGAACCTGAAACTGGCCCAAGTGCTGCCAAGTTGACATACTTCTGGCACCCAAGCTGCATAGGACAAAAGACGTCTTTGATCTACCTGTATTTGTAGGGTGAAGGGACTTGGTCACCCTGATTGAGCTGGGACAGAACAACAGCTCACTTCTGCAAAATGAAGCTCATATACAGCTGCAAGGTAGGCTATTGTCCCAATTCTGGTTTCTGTTTAAGGCACTGTACCAATAGTCATTTGTCTGTAGCACTGTTGTCTGTCCTTGTCAACTTCCTTTCTTATCCTAGAGGAGATGGAACAAGCAACATCTACCCCCACCTCCCTTAGTATTCTGTTAGACAACTTCAAGGACTTCTGGGCTCCAGCTGATGACTTTGGGCTTATGGTCTGGAAAAGTAAACTCTCCATTTTTTGCAGGAATGAGTGGCCCACTCTTGATGTGTTGGAGGAGGATACTTTTGACCTTGCAACCATCTATCAAGTCAAGAACATAGTATGTGGGTCACCAGAAAACTCTGATCACGTCCACTACATAACCACCTGGCAGTTCCTTATAGAGAAGCCCCCTAAATTGTTGAAACCCTTTCTTTCTTCCCTAAAGGGGATTATGGTGGTAGCCACTGAGAAGAAGGAGGAGCAAAAAGGAGGAGGGAGGAGGCAAACCTTCTGTACCAAGCCATTGTACCCTATCCTCCCATCTCCAAGTGGCCTGCAGGAGGAATTTTTCTCAGCCCTCTCTAACCACAGGCAACTCAGAAAGGAGGAGCAGGGAGAGGTGTAGAGGCACAAGGGAAGGACTGGGGGGCAGCAATAGGGGAAGAGGAGGGATTAAGGAGCCCTCCACATATGCCCTAGGTCTTAGAGGGTGGGGCTTCTGGTGGAGGCTGACATCATGGCCCTTCCATTATGTGTTGTGGGACCACCTGATGCCAATGGCAGGCAGGAGTTTGTCCATTAGCCTTTCATTAATGAGTGACCTATATAATTGGAAGATGCAGAACCCTAAGTTTTTTGAAAAGCCTGCAAGGCTAATTGACTTGTTAGATTCTGTACTTTATACCCACCATTCAACATGGGATGACTGTTACCAGCTGCTCCAGGTACTCTTCACTACTGAGGAGAGGGAATGGATTCTGGTAGAGGCCTGGAAATTGGTTCCAGGCCCAGATAGAAGATCAACTACCAATGCAGACCTCATAAACACTGGTTTTCCTTTGACATGACCTGACTATGACTTCAATACAGAGGAAGGTAGGGAGATATTAAAAGTCTATCACCAAACTCTAATAGGGGGAAGGGGTTTTTGGTTGCTATGCAGAAGTCCACAAATTTGTCCAAAGTTAAGTCACGTGTGTCAGGGACCAAGGAAATTCCAGGAGCCTTCTTGGAAAGATTGATAGCCTATAAGATGTCCTTTGATCCAGGAGTACCAGAGAATAGATCTGCAGTGATCCTGGCTTTTGTTGACCAGTCAGCTCTGGACATCCACTGCAAGTTACAAAGGCTAGCAAGTTTAGAAGGTAAGAAATTGAGTAAACTCATTAGGGTTGTGGAAAAAATGTTTAACAACAGAGAGACTTTGGAAGAAAGACAGACTGGAGGGCTAACAAAGGCTTTAGATAAGCAGACACAGGAACTCACAAAGCTCCTCCTGGCTGCATCAAGTGATACTGAAGCTAAGAGGCAGGCAAGGAAATTGGCTTTTGGAAACTCAAAACAATGAGGGAAGTCCTAAGTACAAGGCCAGGCAATAGGCCCAGGTTGCTATGAGAAAATGGGTCATTGAAAAAATGAATGACAGAGCTCAAGAACAGAGTCACTAGAGGTACTAGAAATGGAAGAAATGAGTGATTGAAGGAGACAGGGCTCAGAACCCCTTCCTGTGGTGGCATTGTGTTCCCCAAAATATTGTGTACCTTAATAAACTTATCTGGGGTCAGAGACGGAACAGCCACAATATTAAACAGAGGTTAGGCAGTGGTAGCACATACCTTTAATCCTAGCATTCCAGAGACAGAAATCCCTCTGGATCTGTGTGAGTTCAAGGCCACATTGGAAACTGCCAAGCATAGTGACACATGCCTTTAATCCCAGAAAGTGAGTCTTTAATCCCAGGGAGTGGTGGTAGAAAGCAGAAAGGTATATAAGGCATGAGGACCAGAAACTAGAGGCATTTCGCCTTGAGAAGCATTTGGCTGGTTAAGTTTTCAGGCTTCTAGCAGCACAGTTCAGCTGACAGCCATTTGGATATGAGGACATAGAAGCTTCCAGTCTGAGGAAACAAGACCAGCTGAGAAGTTGGCCAGGTGAGGTTAGCTGTGGTTTGTTCTGTCTCTCTGACCATCCAGCATTTCACCCCAATAACTGGCCCCGGGTTTGATTTTATTAATAAGACTCTTTAAGATTCCTGCTACACCTTCCTGAGCCTTGAGTAACCCTAAAGGTAGAGGGACAACCCATAGATTTTCTGGTGGACACTGGAGCACAGCACTCTATCCTGAAACAACTCTTTGGCCAAATGTTCCAAAAGCAATCCTGGGTACAAGAGGCCACAGGGATGAAACGGTACTCATGTACTATCCGAAGATCATAGAAAATCATAGACAGGGGAAAGGGACAGGTAATCAACTCTTTTCTGGTCATCCTTGAATGTACATACCCATTATTGGGAAGAGATTTATTAACCACGATGGGGGCCACATCCATTTCAACCAGACTGGAATTTCAGTGACTGATCAAAAGGGAGAGGAACTACACTTGTTCACCATGTCACTCATAGATGAATGTAAGTTGTTCATGAGCCCCTCAAATAAAAAGACAATGGGGGCCTACTTCAAAAGTAGCTCAACAAAGTTCACCAGGCATGGGTAGAAACTGAGGGATCTGGGTTGGCAATGCACAGCCCCCCCCCCCCCCCCCACACACACACATACTAGTACAGCTGAATGCTGATGCAACACCAACACATGTCAGACAATACCCAATGCCTAGAGAGCCAAATTAGGAATCACCCCTCACATCAAGCACCTCAGGGACCTGGGTATACTGATCCCTTGCCAATCAGCCTGAAACACACCTCTGTTGCCTATTAAAAAGCCTAACTCTAATGACTACCAACCAAAGCATGACCTTAAAGAGGTTAACAAATAGGTGGAAGACATTCACTCCACAGTGCCCAATCCTTATATGCTAGTACCTAGAACCTTGATCCCAGAAAGGACTGTTCACATTGTGTTAAATCTCAAGGATGTCTTCTTCAGCCTGCCACTGGCCCCAGCCAGCCAGCCCTTGTTCACCTTCAAATGGATGGACTCAGAAGATGGGTTCAGTGGACAGCTGACTTGGACACGGCTACCCCAGGGGTTCAAAAACTCACCCACCATGAGGACTTGGGTGAGTACCAACAGACTCAATATCAACCTATTACAGTATGTGGATGATCTAATAATAGCTGACATCTTGGAAACCTGCAAAGCAGACTCTAAGGAACTACTCAAAACTTTGGGAGGCCTGGGATGGCATGTGTCAGTGAAGAAAGCTCAACTCTGACAGACTGAGGTAACTTATCTGGGATACATATCAAGGGGGCCAGAGATGACTATCAACAGCAAGCAAAGAAATGCATTGAGTGGTAAGAGAATTCCTGGAGTATGCTAGATTCTGTAGACTTTGGATTCTGGGTTTTGCTGAGCTGGCACAGCCCCTATATGAGGCAATAAGAGGGGGAAAGGCTCCCCTTGACTGAACTCCACAGATGAAAAAAGTCTTTTAAGGCAGCTGTATTAAATGCACGTGCCTTAGCACTACCAGATGTCACCAAACCCTTCTACCTATATGTGGACAAGAAAAAAGGAGTTTCCAAGGGGTACTGACACAAGCCCTTGGTCCATGGAAGATGCTGGTGCCTACTTCTCAAAAAGACTGGACCCAGTGGCCACTGGATGGCCCGCTTGCCTCTGCATAATAGCAGCAACAGCCCGGGGAGTTAAAGTCTCAGACAAACTGACTTTGGTGTAGACTCTAAAAGTGACAATCTCCATGCTATTGACGGGGTTCTTAAGCACCTTCCCAATAGATGGTTAACTAATGCTAGGCTGACTCATTATCAAGCTCTGCTTTTAAACCCACCCAGAATCCAGTTCACTAGCAGTAGTGCCTTGAATCCTGCCAACCTACTCCCTATATCCGGACCTAGACAGACCTCTCCACAACTGTGTGGACATCCTGAGTCATCTCTATGGAATCAGGTCAGACCTCAAGGATGTCCCTCTGATGAGGGCTGAGGTAACATGATGTCTGTAGTTTCATCAAGGCTGGTACCAGGTATACAGGGGCAGCAGTTACCACTGAGAACAAGGTCACATGGGCAGAGGCCCTGACTCTGGGCACATCAGCTCAGAGGGCTGAATTGATACCTCTTAGGTACTACATCAGGGAAAGGATAAGAGACTTAACATTTATACTGATAGCCAATATGCGTTTGCCACAGTACATGTTCATGATGCCATCTACAGGGAAAGATAGTTATTTACTGCAGAATGAAAGACTATTAAAAATAAACAGGAGACTTTAGATACCTTATGGGCCACATGGCTGCCCAGAGAAATAGCTGTTATGCACTGTCCAGGACACAAGAAAGGAGAGCACCACATATAAAGGGGAAACAACAGCAAAGGAAGTTGCCCTCCAAAAGCCAACCATCCTGTTGGTCTCACTAACAAAGTAGGTAGCACCAACACTGCCAAGTTTCCAGCTTACCCTGAACAAGAGCTCTAGAGGATCCACACATGTACAAACACCTACAATGAGAAAGTATGGTTCAAGACACCAAATGAACTGTTCATTCTCCCATTAGGTTTTGCTACTTAACTAGTCCAGCAGATACATCAGAACACTTACATGGGAGAGAAGAAGATACAAGACCTTTTAAGGAAAGCATACCCTAAGGTTTTTTTTTTTAACCTTAAATCTAAGATAGTAGAGGCCATAAGATGTTGCACAAGTCCTAAATGGTCTTATAATAAAAAAAAATCTGGAGCCAGGTATAGGGGTAATTGCTGAAAGATCAGAGAGACAAAGGAACAAGTCACTAGAGAAATTTCTCACCACTACCGAATCCTCAGGCCAAATGGAAGGTGAGATCCTATCTTCACAAATCCTCAGACTGCAAGCCTCTGAGTCCTCAGCCAACAGGCTCTAGTTCCTGTCTCCTCATGACTTACATACCTTTCTCCACCTAGCCATTTCACTTTCTTTCTAGTGCTGAGATTAATGGTGTGTGTGCTTCACAAATACTGGTAACAAAGGCATGCGATCTCAAGTTCTGGGATTAAGGGCATGTGACATCACTGCCTGGCTCTGTTTCTCTCTTAGACTGGATTAATCTTGTGTAGCTCAGTATGGTATTGAGCTCACAGAAATCCATACAGATCTCTGCCTCTGCCTCCCAAATGCTATGATTAAATGTGTGTATCACCACTGCCTGGTCTCCATGGTTAATGTAGAGTCTTTTTCTGTCCTCTGATCTCTAGGCAAATTTTAGTTGTACAACAAAATATCACCACATTTCACCTTTTTTGTTTAAAATAATAAAAGAAGGTTGTAACTAATATAAGAAAACCCATATACAATAGCACAGTAACTATATACAATATATACAGTCAAGAATTACATTAATAATGTCCAGTCTATTAACATTTGACAGATTCAGAGAAAAAACTCCATTATTTATCCTGTTTTTGTGTGTCAAAAATGTTTTACCTAATTCACTTTCTGTTATAACTTTTATTTCTAAACCAAAACTATCTTTTGATGTCTTTCAAACTTACACATTTTATACTTCTTTAATGAATTTATTTTCTGAATTTGTTAACAAAGAAAACTCTAATTATCTAGTCTTCAAGTCCATCAGAGACCTGAGAAGACAATAATATTATCTAAGTAAACAGGAAGGGCAGGCAAGCGACTTCCAAAAAAATGTAACTGAAACAGCTGGCTGCATAGATAGTCACCCAAGGTTCTTTTGCAATATTGGGGCATCCATCTTCAGCCAACAGGCCTAGCATATCTGATATACTTTTCTGTGAAGCAGGATATTATGATGGGCCTTCCTACCTTGTCTTGGCAAGGTTCAGCAGTCCTTTCTTTTGTGTCCTGCTTGTCCATTTGGACAGCATACTGTCAGCAGTTGAGGCAAGGGTACTTTCTTGCCCAATGGCTACCTTTTGCCACAGAGAAAGGAAACTCCATATAGAGTTTCTTCAATGCTCATCATGCTCTCTGAAGCAGGTTGGTGCTGCCAGGAGCAGATATGTCTCATTGTCATAAAAAAAGAATCTATGTGATTAAAATATTTTAAATTCCATATTCTGCAGATCTCTGAACTGTTTGAAGATGACCTATCTAAAATATATCTCTGACTACAAGTTTGATTGGAATAGGTGACTATTAACATGCATTTCTTTATAACCTAATTAGTTGGTAATAATAACTTTCAATGACTAGAAATCTGTAATACATTGTTAAATGAGCTGTATAAGTACAATACCTCAAACAAGAATAGAAACATATGTACAGTATATACTGATAAATTAATCTCAATTTTGTATCAATATACAAATTTGTACACAATATACAAAATCCAATCCAATGTAAAATATTTAAAACTAGTAGTTGCTTTTTTAAAGTGGATTAAATAATCTATGTTTTTATTTAATGATATCCATATTCTCCCTTTCTTCTTTTCAGAGTACATTCAATAATCTACCCTTTCATCCTATAATTTCTATATCTCTTTTTTCATAGTAGACTCAATAATCTACCTTTATTTATCATATCTATTTCCTCTTTTTTATTTTTTATTTTGTTTTCAAACAAAAATGCTGAATCCAATACCCTTTGTTCATCTTTTTTTCCTGACCATTACCAATAGCAATTTGTACCTAACCTCCCTAAACAATGACAAATATCCATAAGCCAATGAAAGACCAACAACCACCTACTCCACATCTTGGGAATGTGAGTGTTGTGTTCTTAAGATTACTTCCTGCTATCTGGGGGTGATAGCATCTTTAGGGGATCCTGAAAAAAAATTGGGTTAATTGTCATGTTCTGGAAGAGGTAGCTGTATCATTTGTTGTCCAGTCTCTGCATAATGGTAAAGTGAAGGGCTTGTCTCAAGTCCTGACTAGAGTAATCTGTGAGGCTGAGACATCTCAACTAGCCATCTCAAAATTGTTCTGAGCAATTTGTAGTCCAAAGCCTATCTTTGCATGGTGTTTGTCAGTTTAATGTTATTATTATAGCCCATGTTGAGTTAAGGTTGCATGATGCCATGAGAAATCTGGAATCTCTTGCAACAGCAGAGCTTCACTCACTGGGACAGACCCTAGGTGCTCATTTGCAAGCCCTGGAAGAAACTCTCAGTAAACATAATAAGGGACCTAATAAGCAGAAGGGCAAGACCATACAGATCGTAACATCTCCAGATGGCTCTCATACAATGGCTTATCCTGTCATCATCCACAAGAGGCCAGCAGATGATAGACACCCTGAGCCATATGAAGAATATATATTACAACCAATTTCAATGAGAGGTTTTTAAAAATATAAAGGAAGCAATAGTCATGTATGGCATACACTCAA
>CABHPR010144522.1:34626-50176 GCA_902168415.1 Peromyscus melanophrys | reverse complement strand
TTACTGAGGGAGAGCTGTGGAGAACATACTGTATATCATGAAAACATTAGAGAAATATTACGTTTACAGAGCCAAGTCCAAATGACTAGTACAAAAAATTTGGGGCCATCACAGAGGAGGAATTAAAATGATGCTTTGGGGGCTTTAGGACTTTTCTAAGTAATGCTGGGGCTTAAACTCTGGAGAGGTTTGAAAGCAGCTGCTTACCAGCTGAGTCAAACCTCATGGCGCCCTGTGCTTTTGTGAATGATGCACTGGGCTTCTCTGCAGGGCCAGATGCTGATGTGGTCATTTATGTGCTGGATGGGAGATTATAGGGAAGACGGTATGAAAGTGTCCACTCTGGATTTCATTAGGGATCAAATGAGCTATGACCGGTCCTGAGGCTTAAAAAGGGTCCCAGCTGAAAGTACAGCCGCTTCGTTCCCTTTCCCAGGTCAGAAAGAAGCAGTGTTTCTGGAGACTGACTGGGTCTGGTGTCTTCCCTTTCCTGGCCTTTCCCTGTCCTTTGCTTTCAGCTTGCTGCTAACTGGCCCCACATCTTACTTCCTTTGTAGCTTACATGCTTAGTCCTCCACAGTGAACTGGGGCAGATGAGGTTTCTCCCTTTGCATCACAGTTCTGAAAGCTTTGGTTTCTTCTGGTAAGAACCTAAAACTTCCAGTGTTAGTGTGGACATGGATTAAATTTTGTGAAACTTTCTTTTCTGACTTGACAATCTGTCTTTCACAAGGGTCCCATAAGCTCTCCTTCCTAGGATTGTCAGGGGCATGTGTTGTCTGCTTATTTGTGGTTGCCAGTCATTGGAGAAAAGGACCTTCATTTTGTTTTCAACTTCCCTGTCTGTCTGACCCCTCTCAACTGAATGATACACACAATGAACAGTATCAAAAAGCACTTTACTTCTGATTCTAAATTTATTGCCTTGTAAATTTTGAAGTACTGTCTTCCTCAATGTATAATGCATAGTTTGAGCTTTGGCAATGTGCATGTCTACAATCTACACACTGCTGCCCATGCAGAAGTCCAGGCCTGATGGTAATCAATAAACAAGAGTCTTCTTCTGGATTCATTTCTCTTTACACTTTGTTCTTTTTCAACAACACACTCAAGGGGAAAAACAGGGCATGAGGAAGCTGTTAACTGACATGTGTGGATGTCATTGTTAGTCCATTCCCTTATATGTTAAAAACTTTTATTTTTAATAAAACTTAAAAAAAATTCTCTCTGCAAAGATAAATACCCTTCTATAAGAAATGTACAGACTCTTCCTGAGACTTACATCATTTCCTAGTAACCATTTTGTGATTGATGATGCAGCTAGGCAGCCGAGCAGAGTCTGTTAGACTGTCATCAGCTATATTAGAATGTATTTGTTTCCTAAAACTCTTAAAGAATTTTATGCAGCCACTGGAGAGATGGTTAATAGTGCTTGGTGTATTTACAGAGGATGAGTCTGACTTTAGTACCAGGGGATCCAAGGGCCTCTTCTGGCCACCTTAAGGACCTACACACACACACACACACACACACACACACACACACACACACACTCATGCGCGCGCACACCACACATGCACCTTACTAAAAGCAAATCTTAAAAAAAAACACATATGTACAAATTCATTTCTTAAATCTGCTTACATCTTTTATCAACTTCTCTTGATATATATTTTGAACTTTTCAATCTTAGTGTTCACGTGACTCCCACCAGGATATTGCCAACATTTAGATTCTGATTCAGAAGACTTAGGGTAAGACCAGAATGTCTGCACTCTGTCCCCAAGAAAGCTCTGACCCTTATCTAGGTTGTGCTGATATGTGACTTCATAACACTGAGTATAGAGAGGCTTAGAGGATTGCCTTCTGGCTCTGCAAACCAATGTCCAGCTGACTTTTGAGGAGCTAGTTAAATTGTCATGCTCTGAACTTACTTGCAGGGAATGATGTCTCTCTGGCAATTTTACAAATAAAATGAGATGCAGTAATCTATGTAACCTGGGGTGTGGACGCAGCTCCTTTGGGAGGTGATGCACTGATGAGGATGAAGCTGTATGAACAGGATTTGTGCCTTTGTAAGTGAGACCACAGCGAAGGCCCCTCCCCTCCCTTACCACGTGAGATTCTAGTGAAAAGGCCAGTTGTCCTCTGTGAGCTAAGGAAGGAGTTTTATCAGACATCAGTCAGCAGACATCTCACCTTGAACTTCTGGCTTCCAAATCTGTGAGTGACAAATGGCCATTGTTTGTAGCACAGGTTAAGTATCCTTTATTCCAAATACTTGAGATGAGAAGTGTTTGGGATATAACGTATATTTTTGTTTTGGAATATTTGTTAAGATATAATGAGATAACTTGAGACAGGACCCAGTCTAAAATGAAGACATTGTTTATGACTGCAAATTCACCTGTAATTTGTAGACACTTTATACACATCGCTTCAAGGGAACTTTACAGATGTTCCTGAGGTTTGAGACTACAGCCTGCCATATCAGGTCAGGAGTGACTTTTTCCACTTGTGTTGTCATATCAGCTTGAAAATGTTTCAGAATTTTGAGCATTTTAGATTTGGGAATTTCCTAGTCACAGTCAGAATAAGTCAAACCAGAAAAATCCATGCACATAGTAGAGTGGCCCCGGGCTGGTGCAGCTACCAGGAAAGAAGTGTGAGTGGTCAGGGCTGGGGCAGCCACTAGGAGAGCAACATGGATGCCCAGGGCTGGTGTGGCCATTAGGAAAGTTGCATGAATGGCCAGAGCTAGTGTGGCCACTAAGAAAGCAGCATGGATGCCCAAGGCTGGTGTGGCCACTGGGAAAGCATCATGAATAAATGATGTTCAATGCCGTTGTCATAATAGGTGTGCCACAGACCCCCGTGTCCTGACTGCTGTTTAGGACAGGTGCATTCTAGAATGAACACTATATATGAAGTCACCCAGGGAGGGACCAGACTGTATAAATTGTGCTTCTTTTCATATTGATTTTTCAGGACATCAGTTACTCCCTCTCAAATCCATCATTGAAACTACTGAAATCCTATGGGTTTCTGTTAGAATTTTCTCTCCTTCCAGCCATGTGAGAGAGAGTTATTTTTTTGTGGTTGAGAAACCTGTTCCCCAAAGCAACGGAACCTCTGCTGTCAGGATCAGGGTGTTCTTCCTGCTCTGGCCACTTGTGGAACACAAAGCATCTCAGACATATGGCTCAGGTACTCCAAGTTCTCAGTGAATCAGAGATAATTCCTCAGTATGAATCATTTGCATGTGAGGCATGTTTGTAACCTTCAACCTCTTTATGCAGGTAAGATATTATTTTCCCAAAATGTCTGGGT
The DNA here is from genome assembly GCA_902168415.1 of Peromyscus melanophrys. NCBI lineage: Eukaryota > Metazoa > Chordata > Mammalia > Rodentia > Cricetidae > Peromyscus > Peromyscus melanophrys. Next base: position 46,846 of record CABHPR010144522.1, on the reverse strand, counting down.
CTTGGGATGTTTTGGGATAGCCACGTTGCAGATATTCATAGGTATCTGAGTTTCTAGGTCATCATCTCTAACCTGAAAGTCTGAAACCTTAGGTGTACCAAAATCAAAAGATTTTTGAGAACCATACCAGTGTGAAAGAAGTTTCAGACTTTGGTTTTGGGATTCTCAAACTGTACTTGCTTCTTCAAAAGATTTAAAAAAAAAAAAAGATGCAAGAAGGAAACATCCGAATGTCAGTGAACACCATGGGCAAATTGGTTATGGCAGTGTGCACCGTTGCAACAGATCAAAATTCTTGTCTTGTCAAGACACCCAAACTTTCTGCCTTCAGTTTCTTAATGTAGGCAGAAGAAGAGCAGAGTGGACGAGGAAAAGAGCAGAGAGCCAAGGGGCAGTACTATGTGTGCTAATGAAAGTTTACCTCCTGGATTTTTCTTCCTGTACTTGCCATGTTTACTTTTCATCACTGTCTTCTTGAACAAGAGAATTTTGGAGTTTGAAAGTAGTTCAGCAGTCATCTATGTAGCTTACTTGGTTTCTGTATCAATAAGTAAACAGTAGCGGTAAGGGTATAGGAGAAAGGCATTCAAGACAACATGTCTCCTCATCCCAAATCTATTTCTCATTTTCCTTAGCACAATCTACTCCCTTCCTGTGTTCCTTGCCTTCATTATCACGGTAGTTAGAGTTCTCTAAAGGAACAGAACCGTTATAATTAATATATATTCATTATATATGTGGATGACATTTATTAGATAGGTGTACAGGCTATGGCTCAAGTAGACAATGGTTGTATCATACTGGGAAGCCTGAGGCTCCCGTAATTGCTCAGTCCATGAAGTTGATGTCCCAGCAATACAAATCCTGGAGTATTTCTAGAAAACTTCTGATCCTCAGTCTATGTTGGAGTCCTGAAGAAGTTGGTTCTAATATAGTTGGAGGAATGCCTTCGTAACAGGATAGATGAACTTTCCAGTGAGGGAGCAGGGCTGCTAAAAGGTGTGGCCCAGGTTTAGGGAGGGTCTTCTTGCTTCAAAGCATCTAAGGAAACCCCTCAAAGGACTGCCTAGAACCTTGGATTTTTCTTGATTCCAGATATAGTTAAGTTGACAGCCAAGATTAGCCATCACATTTCTTTAAGTCAGGATTAGAACCCAAACCCAGCAGGAACTAGCTATGATTGGTTGAATGCTGGGATTTTGTTTGGTATTTACTGAGTTACTGATGAACTATGAGACCCATACTTACCAATTAGAGGAAAAGAATGAGCTACAAGCATGAAGAACCAGGACATGGGGTATGGAGTGTGTTTTGGAGAAAGAACAACCCAATCATAAATGGTTCCATTGGCTCTGAGGGCTCAACAATGCCCAAGATTCTTTCTCTGCCACTTCGCCTGTATCAGCTGAGCTTTCTATGGACCAAACTATATGTGATGTGATGCTCTTCTCACCAAATCTGTACCATACCTGGTAGAATTGTCTAGTATCGCATACATAGCTACAGGGCTTCCTCTGCCACATTTATTTTCCAACTAGCCTAGCACCAATCCATGGCGTACTCAAGTTATTCCCAGAACAAATTTTTAACGGGGAAGACAAAACCCAAGAGCAATAGGAAATCTGAATAGTCAAAACATGTCTTTAAACATCTGGAATTCAAGTTGAGAAGATCCACTTATCCCAGGTGTTGACATGCACTCTGTAGAAAAGTTCAATGATACTTGTAGGGGGTAGAAGAGGTTCCTTAAGGAGGAAGGGAGTTAACAAAAATAAGAAGTTTAGCAAATAAAGAAAGCCCATTAGTTAACTTTGTGTTCCATATATTTTTTTTGTTTGCTTGGAAGCTACGCCCCATACATTCTAAATCAGTATATCCCTTTCTGCCTTTATAGTCACTTTAGATCTCCGTGTATCCAAGCATCATTTTATCAACCAAGGCAAAGACCAGTGAGGAAGCTGTCAGTGTAAGAACCCTGGATTCACATTGTTAGTGTCAGGTTCGTCTGTAGTGGACTCTTCTTGTTGGTAAAACTGGGTGCAAAATGCCAGGAACCCCTTTGTCCCTTTCAAGTCCTTTATGTAATATCTTGAAAGTTGAATCTCATTTAAACAGCAGCAAATTCCCATTACTATAAATGTAACTTTTTCGTAAAATACCTTATCTGTTTCCTCCCTAGGATTTGAGTCCAAGCAGGGGAGAGGGAACTTAATTTAATATATATAACTCACTGTTATCTTGAGGTAGAGAAGTTATTACTATAAGTCCTATAAAATAGGCATTACACCTGATTTCAAATGTGCTAACTCTTCAGTTTAGGTTAAAATATTAATTTGGCTGCCACTGAAAATGTGCCTTTTGGTTAGGTCATTTTATATCTTTATGAGGTTAATTAAAATTGCATAATGAATTTATCCATGTGAAATTTCTGTTTGTCATTAAGATTGAACTTTTAGTGGGAAAAGAAGACATATGGACATTAAGAAATAATTTATTAAAGTGAAAGAAAGCTTATTTCTACCTAATCCAAGTGAAAAAAGAGAGAGAAATGGATTCTTCATTAGCCCTAAAGACACACACACTTGCACATACACATGCACACACACACACACACACACACACACATACACAACACACACAAACACATACACAAATATACAACACACACACACATACTTCTATATACTCATACACAGGCCTACAGCTGCATACTTTAGGCAAGAAAATAGACTTATCTTGTTCTCTTTTAATTTATCATGTGTTCCTCCTTTTTCTGTCTTCCATGTTTATTTACCTCTTTCCCCTTAAACATGTATTTTTTCATGCTAAACTGAGGAGTAGTTAAGGAATGTGTACATAAACAGGACACCCTCATTTGTGGACTGGTTGTGGGGCTCCTTATGCCTATGTGTATGCTACACAGTCAGAAAACCATTTTTCCTTTTTAATATTAGTGCTTGAGATAGCATTGGGGTGGGGGTCTGTGGGACTTCACTGGCCAACAACTCCAAGATAGGTAATCAATTCCTGGCACTGATATTTGTGTCAGTCTGTGCTATCTAGAAAGGACATTATCACCTAGTGATAGTATTTTTTTTAAATTTTAACTCCTTTTTGTGTATTATGTGTATGTGTGGATATACACACAGACACACACACAGAGACACACACATATGCATACATACATCACATGTATATTCTAAAAAGTCATAGGGAAACCTAGTATTGTAAGAACTTCAGGAGGCCACTTTCAGAGCCCTTGATACTTCCTTCGGTTGAGTCCGACTCCTCCTCTGTACAAATTTTGGACAGTTCAAATGTTGGCCTTTTTCTTACTCCCTTCCTGCTTCAAAACTCAATGTGCTTTTTCCTGAGATTTTATTTTGGTTCTGATCTCTGTTGTTTCACTAGACCCACACAATGCCCTATTGCCATGATCCAGGGCATGACTATTGAGTCTGTAGCTGTGTCTATGAAATAATTGATATCTGAGCCATTGGTCCACAACATATCCTTTCCTTTGGCAGCCTATGAAAAACTCTGCCTGCCCCCGAGTACTGGGAGAGACATGGCTGCAGAGGTGAAGAATTCATGTCTCTCGGAAATGAGCAATGGGGTGGGGCCTATGAAAGGTCATAAGGTGGCTTGGGTTGTGTCTCCACGTGGGGGTCGCAGAATTCAAACTTCTCACTTGCAAACTCTTATTTTACACTCTATCTAGAAGTATCTTAACCTAAGGCCCTCTTCATGAGTAATGGACTTCGCATCCTATTCTCGTTTCTCTGCTGCAATTGCAAACCAAGCATCAGATGTTCTTTCACAACTATTCACAGCAATGCTTCTCTGTATCTAAAGCAAAATTAATGTTCAGGTTACCCCTTATCCCACTTAAATCACCATGACTTATGTTTCTAAACCCTCACCATCTTATGGATTTTTCGTTTGACTGTTAACATAGTTGAATCTTCTACTCCCGCAACAAACCCCCAAATAACAATATACAGTCGTCATCATCATCATCATCATCATCATCATCATCATCATCATCATCCAGAGCTGAGTCAAGTTGGTGTTCAGTGATGACTGGCTCATACAAATCCCCGTTTCATCTAATTAACTTCTATTTTTTTTATGCCTATGGATTGCCTTGGTAGATGAATAATGGCTAAATACGCAAGTGGAGGATGTTTCCAATGTTGAGTTTTTGCTCATTTCCACTAAGAACATTTTCTTTCAGTGTTGGCTAGCAACTGTTTAGCAGACGGTATTTTCTTCCTGGTTACCATCCTAGCAGGTTCTCTCTTCATGTCTCATCATCCCTGGCAATTTTCAGACCAAGAACGATCGGAAGGTCATTGTGCACTGAGGGTGTTGAATAGCAGAACTAAGTACAAAAGTGCTGTTATTAAGTTTCATTTACATTCTTGTGTTTTTATTTCAGTCCCAAGAAGAATATGTGTATTTTATTACTATTTAGTTATAAGTCATATGCTTAGATAAAATCTGCCACTATGTCTCTACTGAGTAAGAAAATAATAGCTCAGAAAAATTCCTTTGTATGCCCAGTTAATCATTAATTTTTATCAGGGAAGGGTCTACCACGTTTCCCCCAGACACCTTAATTCTCTCTATCATACCTCTTCCTCTTAGCCTTAGCTGAGTCACCTTGTGATCACAGAGTCAGTAAATCGTTCATCATATCCTCTTGGCAATAAAACTCTTTTCATCAGAGAAATATGCAGACTGGGGATGGCTAGGCCCATCATCCATATTATTCAAGTTTCTGATTCATTGCAATCTGCCATTAAAATGGGACATTTCTTCATTCTGGCTCAAGTATGTTAGGCAACAAGTTAGAGATTATCTGATGCAGTATGTCAATCCAACAATCTCATGTGTTCAATGAAGTCTGATTCTTAATATGTTTTAAAGATGATCCTAATCTTTACTTTTATAAATATTAAAAATAAAGAAATTTACTCACTCTTTAAAATTAACTGAACTTTCTTAGATATAGGACTGAAACCACTGGGTCCTGATAGATTATTATGTAGTGAAAAATTATAACTTTTCAATTTCTAGAATTTATGTTTTTGATATGTATGTGTGTATATTTGTATTTGAAAATATTGTATTATATAAACATATGTATTCCTTTTTTAAATTACTAACTGCAGTATTTTTCTTGCAAAATATATTTCACATATATTTGCCAACATATTTGCAATCTACTTTAAGAAACATCACCATAAACATAATTTGATTTCAGCAGAATTCCAAAAATAAAAGCACACAAACTTATTTTTAAGAGCAAACCAAAGTTTCAAAAAGAAGATGACAGAACCTTTGCTCATGTCCCACCGCACTTTCAGGAAATAAGGTCTGTAAGGTCTGTGCTTGTCCAGTGTTGCTGGCTCCAGAGCAAGTGTCTTCTTATCTTGGGGTTGAATTACTAGAAAGCCCACTTTTTAAAATTTAGCTTTTTTATTGATTCTTTGGAAAGTTCACATCAAGCACACCAATTCTGCTCGCCTCCTGGTCCTCCCATGTCCTCCCCTCACCTCTCCGGTTCCCTCTCACCAAAACAAAACAAACAAACAAAAAAAACAAAGCAAGCAAGCAAACAAACAAACAAAAACAAGAACAAACCAAACTAACCAACCAACCAAACAAACAAAAAATCTCTTTACTTTTCCTTCTTTCCTGCCTCTCCATCACCTTTTCATTGGTCCTGGTGGCACTGGCCTCCGTGTGTCACACAGTAGATACTTTTGTCCTATCAGCTTTACAAGCAAATGTTCATTGCAGTGAGTCACTGGTCTGGTTCAAGGCCTCTGGTGTCTGGTACACTAGTATTACTGGACCCTCACCAGAACTCCTCTGGGATATCCTGTGGCCACCCCAAGTCTTGGAGATCCTTCGGGTACTGTTCCACAGGACTAGTCCGGTCTCGAGCTCCAGCAGGTTCTAGATGGGGTAGATGCTAGAGTAGGGCTCTTGATTTTTTTAGAGTTAACAACAATTCATTCTGTTGTGTTGTGAAATATCCCCCATAGGCTCAGAACACTTTGTCTCCAACTTGTGGTGGTATTCAGGACGTTAAGGAACCTTTCCATGGATTCTTGCTGGGGGAAGTAGGGTGTTTTATAGCCTTGCTCGACTTCCTGTTCCTTTTTTGCTTGCTGCATGCAGATGAACTGTGATCAGCCAGCTTCCTGTTCCCACTGCCACACCTTCTTCACCAGGATGGACTGTATCCCTCTGGAAATGAAAGCCCGAACAAACCCTTCTCCTTAAGTTCCTTTTGTCAGGGTGTTTTGTCATTGCAGTCAAAAAGAAACTAACGCACTTTTCAATTCTGCTTTGGCTTCTGCATTGAATTTTTGCCTTCAAATTATTTCTCAGCTTCCTCAGGTATGAAAGACAGGGTTCTTATGTTATTATTATTTTTTGCTTGTATGTTTCTTTTAAAAATGGAGATCTCTTCAGAAACCTAAACAATGCCTGTCATTGTTTATTTATATTTTCAAAGTGGTATGTTATCATCATAAAATATCACTGAAGAAGCTATTTTGCTTCTTGTGAACAGGATTCACAGCCATGGATCAACCAGGCCTTTCAGAGAGCAAAGAAGTTTCTTAGGAGGTACAGGAATCTAACATGTCAATAGATGTAGCACAGGTAAGAAAACTGAGGCTAGGAACATTGACATTGACTGACTCAATTGGAGGAGAAGCCAGGTGCTGTGGCTCATGCCTGTAATCCCAGAGGTACAGGGAAGAGGATTTGAGCTCTAAGCCAGCTACATTAGCTACATATTGAGACCTTGTGATGATGATAGTTATTGGGTTTAGTTATTATATGTATCATTAGTGTTTGGAGTTACCTGTATGCAAGAAAATATCACTTAAAATCTGTTACAATAATACTTTCTTAATCTGTGATGGTTCATGTGTATTTGATATTCCTTTTTATTGGAAGAATGCTTACCTCAAGAATGCCTGGGATGAGGTATTGCTACTCACAAGGGAGCAGATCCAAGATGGGAGGAAGACAAGATTTTCTCTTTCAACTTTAACATGTTTCAGGTTGTACAGAACCATCCTCCTCACACTATCCACATCCCAGTTTTGTGGTTAAGGACTGGCTATACTAAGAACTAAAACTGCTGTTCCTGAGTCTGATGCACCATTCAGAGCTATAAACCTCAGTTTATAAAACTACTGTAGAGACAGCCTGATGAGATTTGGAATGATTCAGTTGTCTGGTCTCTGTGAAAATTGTTCCCTGGGATGTTCATTATTTCCAGCTATATCTGATTGCTTCCTAGACAGAGTAGCAATAAATAAGAGGAATGCTGCTGATAGGAAGAGGTGGTTCCATCAGGGATGCTCATGGTACTCACGGAGGACAAGAATTGGTTCTACTTTCTGAGCAGATAGAAGTGTCCTTGCTACCAAGAGAACACGACTGTCTCTGTACTGCAGAGTGCTAACTCTGTGATTAGGGTCCCTTCTGGAAACAGATCTGTTACCAGAGAACCCCCAGACTAGGTCTAGGAGTCTCTGATGACTCCCAGAAGGGAAACTGAGAATCTTGAAGTATGACAAAGGTATTGGTTACATAGTATTAATCAATACATGTGTATTTGGTAAATTAGGTTTTACTGGAGTATAAGGTGTAGTCTGGAGTTACCACCCACTCTGGGAAGGAAGCACATCTTTGCATCTGGCTATCCCATCCCTCTCTGGCAGGAAGCTGCTTGCTGGTAGGCCTTTCTTATACTGGGGACAGTACTCTGCTTGTCTTACAGGTGAATGCTTAGTGCTGTGACAGGAAGTCCTTACTAGGTGTTCACTGTGTAGACATTAATAAATAAAAAAAAACTTAAGTCCTAGCTAATATATTTTGGCACAGGTAAATTTTCAGAAGTAAGTAAACTACCCAAAACTCTGGTCTCCTGTCTGTGAGACCCTTCACCCTTTTGTTTATCTTCGCTTAACATCAAGGTACCCAATTTTATGCACCATATAAAAGCCTTCCATCTGATAAACTGAAATTGACTATGGACATCATGTAATATCTTTTTTTGAGGCTATTTGATATTTTTGTTTTTGTTTTTTGTTTTTTTGAAACAGGGTTTCTCTTTGTAGTTTTGGTGCCTGTCCTGGATCTTGATCTGTAGACCAGGCTGGCCTTGAACTCACAGAGATCCACCTGCCTCTGCCTCCCGAGTGCTGGAATTAAAGGCGTGCACCACCACCTTCTGGCTATGATCTCATTTTTTTGTGTGTGGGTTGATTTCAGACTTAAATGCACTGTAGGAATTTTAGAGATAGGATAGTGCGGCCTGAAGACATAGGGGTCAGAGGGTTGAAACTGACCCATTGCATCACAGCGTGTGAGTTCCCCAAATAACCCATAGCAGAGAGAAAGTAGTCCCTGGATACCAGGCTGTTTAGGGGGCAAGTCCTTGAGCCTCCTCCCTGACCTGCTTTTTATCCACACTCGTACTCAGCCTCCCTTCCCTGTGGGTGACTCCAGTTGACTCAGTCCTGAGCCCGCCTCTTGGTCTGCTATCTACTGATGAGGCTTGTCTCTACCTTACACAGTTCTTTTGCTTCTGACCTTTGATTTAAAACAGAATGAAATAATCAACAAAGTGCTTGCTTTGGAGCCCCAGACTGAGCTTTTACTGGCTAAGGGGAGCCTGGAGTTTTCTAGCCAAAGTTTGTTCACATTCCATTAAACTTCCTGAGACCAGCAATGTTTGCATTATGTAAAATTTTCATGAAACCTCTGATCTTGGTTAGGGATTTTCCTCCCCAAGACACATTCAATTTCACCCTGGATTCCTGCTCTACTTGTTCCGTTTGATGTGATCTGTAGGAATCCCACGGGCTGTGGGTTTGCAGGAGCTGCTTCTCTGCCAAGAGTAAACTGCATGTTCACTAGCTGTGTTCTGGTAAGTAAGTGAAAATGTGGCTTTTGAGTGGAAATGAGAAACAGAGTAACACCCTTCCCCACAGCTTCACCTTCCTGTGATTCCACACAAATGCAGCTCATGCCCATGTAAGTGCTTTCACTTTAAGCACAGGTATTTGTGTGCGGAGACTCTGATGCTGACTCAGCCAGATGTGCCAGCGGACAAGGGAGCTTTCACCTAGAAAATGTGATGTGATGAGAGGCCGCGGCAAGGAGTCGGCAGTGTTTCCAATGTGCTTTTGTTAGAGCTTTAAGCTTATTTTCTCATCTGTAGCAGCACAGAAAGAGATACTGTTGATATGGAAAAGGAACCAACAGAAGGATGAAAAGGAATATAAACTTCCACAGTCGTTTACTGAGGTGGATTTGATGGATATGGGACCAGGGCTTGCATGCTCCTCTGCTTGTAAGGCTGGAGGCTATGTCCTCACCTTGATTTATATGGAGTTCAGGATCTTTGAAAAGGGAACTTAACTGAATATAGGTCGGGGGAATGCTGTGAAAGTGGCTTTTCCATGTCAGAGTTGATTTCTGTGGGGGTCATGTCATTTGAAAGATTTGTCTGCATACCTAGTTTTATGCATGACCTACTTCACCAAATGGTTATTGAGAGGGATATTGATTACCAAAATTAAAAAAAAAAAATTACCTGCACAGTTGGCTAGGAGTTCATCCATGTGGCTGAGGGGATTAATAAATGGCAGACAAGTGTGTATTTAGAGAATGTTGTGGTCTGGTTATAACTTCCCCTGTAGGTTCCTGCGTTTAAACACTTGGTCCTCATCTGCTGGTGCTGTGTTGGGAGGTTGAGAGATTTTAAGGGGACAGAGCCTAGCTAGAGGAAGTGGGTCAGCTGGACACTAAGTTGGTGGACTTTAATTTCTTATTGACCTCTTCTTCTTGGCCTGAGCTGTTAGGAAGCAGCCCCTCATGTCCAGGGGGCCACCCACTACCATGAGAGATGGCATCCTTTTCAACTGTGAGCTGAAATCCATCACTCACCTCTTCTACATTGCTTCTCGTCAGGTATTTATTCACAGTGCTGAGAAAAGTAGCTAGCAGGCGTGTTAAAGAGGAAGTCACACTGTCAAGGACATTAAAAATGCTTCTCTGTATGGTGGCAGCCAAGAGGCTTTCTTGAGGGGTGTGAGTTGACACCCTTTGACTCTGGCTATTCATTTAGCTCCTCAATAGCCCTCTGATGAATTGCCTTTTATGTAAGTTTGTCTGTATGGCATATCTGTAAGGATATGAGCAACAGTTCAAATAAACACTAACTTCCAGAAAACACACTTTATACGCCACTCTAGAGATCTTCCAAGTAACTTAATCTGAGAAATCTTCACTCTGTGGCCTCCCCCATTTCTATAATATATGCTGACAATTCCTCACTGGCAGTTAGGAAACCTAAAAATAAAAATCAGGGCAGTGAAATGTATAAACTTTAAAATTTCAATTATATTATAAAATGCCATGTAATGCTTTCATTTGGTGCCATGGGTGCAGGTCCCAAGGTCCCGTGACCCCGTGCTGACCTTGATCTAGCCTGTTACCTTGAGTAGTGACATGAGGAGTCACAGTGTTGTGAGAACTGGTTCACAGCAGCGACAAGTGGGATAGCCACAGTCCAATGCTGGGGGACAGAGCTGGCTTCCCCATTCTCTGTCTGGGTCTTTCCAGTGATGCTGAAACTTTAGAATCCAGACAGGATCTCAATGGTTGAGCTTGGAGAGACAGAACAGAAGGAGCTACTATAGTGCTTCTTGATGGCAATATCTTTGAGATTATAAGAAACTAGTTGGGAGGGAAAAGAGAAAGTTGAATCTTGCATAAACATCAACCTGTGGATGAGGGTCGTGTTTGTAACTTATGATGAAAGAAACCAAAACTCAAAAGCATTTTTTTGTTTCGGTTCACATGACAAGAAAATAATTGAATCATGGCTAAAAATATATTCAGAATTCCTTCTTTGGTGCCTGGATTGAAAAATGCTTCATGTATAAGTACCACACGCTAATTGATTGTGCCACTGGAGCATGCCTTGGTATGTAAAATGAATTAAAACATTTTCTTAATTAAAGAAAAATGCTTCATGTTTTTTTTTTGTTGTTGTTTTTTGTTTTTGATTTTTTTTGAGACAATGTTTCTCTGGGTAGCCCTCGCTGTCCTGGAACTTGATATGTAGACAAGACTGGCCTTGAACTCAGAGATTTACCTGCCTCTGTCTCCTGAGTGCTGGGATTAAAGGCGTGCACTACCACAGCCGACTACATGCTCCACTTTTATATGGAGACTTCATTAATCTTGCCTAGATATTTGTCTGACATAATTATACACATATAAAATCATGTGAAACAAAGCATTTTTTTAAAAATATAAAAAGTTGAACTATAGAGAAGTAGAAGACTAGGGATAAATACATTTTTGTGGATTCTAGAGGTCCAGATTGTTCATGAATGTGATATATGTCACAGTGGAGCATTAAAAGTCTTGCTTCACAGACCAGGCTGGTTTGAAAGTTCTCATAGCTCAGGCTAGCCTCAATCTCACAGTCCTCATGCCTCAGCCTCCCAGGTCTGGAAGACCCTATAGCTCAGGCTAGCCTCAATCTCACAGTCCTCATGCCTCAGCCTCCCAAGTGCTGCTGTCACACTAGGACTGGTTTTAGTAATTTTCCATGTCCATCTCAGACTGTCAATGTGAATGACCAAGTCTAAACTTAGAAACAAGCAAATGAATATTGCTATACCACTTTTGTGTTTACTCTGGATCTATGACATCAGAGAAACCCCAACCTACTATTATTTTTAAGACTCAATCGATTTATTAGTGAGATATGAACTGAACCTAAACTGTTGAACTAATGGATGCAGAGCTCTGAGATCCATGGTCTCCTGTCATGGGCAGGGAAAAGATAAAAAGGAAGTAGCATTTTCACTAGAAGATTAATCTGGGAAGAGCACACTCAGAAAACGTCTATATCTGAATCATCACATATTGCATATAGCAAAAGCTATTTTAGTACATGAACTTTAAAGTCAGTTATAAGGATTGAAATGTACTGTTCCAGGAATTTTATAGTGGCTTCAGCTTGCATAGGAACTCCAGAATTTGGATTAACGAGATTAACGACAAAGAACAACCCTTTGATCCAATAAAGTAGACTAAGGCAATGAAGAAATTGTAGGACACACACACACACACACACACACACACACACACACACACACACACA
>CABHPR010144522.1:4522-28705 GCA_902168415.1 Peromyscus melanophrys | reverse complement strand
ACCCTCTTCCTTCTCCTGCTCCCCGCCCCTTGTTTCCTCTGCAGGTCCTTCTTTCTCCTCTCTCCCATGTGAGCACTCCCTGGGTTAATGGTCAGATCCACACATCCATACTTTATAGCGAGCTTATTGACATCTGCCAGAGATTTTGTTAAGCTCCTCACTCTGAATTTTATTCTTTTCCTGTTCTTAAGTTCCCGCTTTTCTGGCTTCTTAAGCTATGGCATCTGTTCCAGAGTCATTAAAATTTTATAGGACCAGCATTTCATGTGCAGCTCATGTTGACCAAAATAATGTACGATGCTGTGTGACTGTACTGCCCAACGTTATTTCTAAAGGTCAAACATACAACACTGTACAGCAGTGGTTCTCAGTCTTCCTAATTCTGTGACCCTTTAACACAGCTCCTCATGTTGTAGCGACCCTCAACCATAAAATTATTCCGTTGTAACTTCGTAACTATAATTTTGCTACTGTAATGATTCATAATGCAAATATCTGATATGCAAGATATCTGATAGAAAACCCCCCAAGGGGTTGTGACCCACAGGTTGAGAACTGCTGCTGTATAGGAGTAATATTGTCATCTCAGTCGGTTGACACCACCATCCAGTCTCCTTGTGGAGAATGAGTACACAACATAGATTCAGTTGTGTCTGCCTAGGTTCCCACCCCAAACACCCATCCACTTTTCATGCTGTTCCTCAGAACCGTCAGGACAGAAAGGGTATAGCTGGAACTAAAGCTTGTTGTCACTTGTCTTGATAACTTCCCTGCTGTCTACATTTCCAAGCTCCTTTGAAAGTCTGTACTCCCCGAATTCCTCGGACATTTTGGGTGTCATTTAGATATTTGTTTTAAGAAGCTTCCATGTTCTCACTTAATCTTGTTATTTATCTCCTAAGCAATTTTCTCCTCTTACCTGAGAGAGTGTTTGGTACAAATTATTGTGTCATTGTTCTGCCAAAAGAATTATCTAAAAGGGATTTTCCTAGCAAACCAATATAAAAATGTAGACAAGATTATCCCTAGTACAGACTCGGCGTCTTCTTTGCCTCGGGGTCTTTGTGTTAATTCTTTTTGCTCTTTGAGTTTAAAACAGCATAGAGTGGTATTGAGAAATATATTTTAGAATTTAGTGTTCCATAGAAAGTATTTGCATTTAAGTGATTTTTTTGTCAAGTTTATATAGTATAAAGGTAGATTTAAATCAAATATTAGCATCTCATTGTAGGCACTGAGTCAAGGTAGTGTTATAGGCTGATGAGAAAATAGTCCACCAGGTAGTCCAGGAATTGTTCAGATGAAAAGATACATTCAGAAAAAAAAAAGAGGGTCAAGGAATAAAGACAGACAATCAATGTCAGTTCAGGGATTTCTGTTCAGAACATAGCAGTCACAGGATCGTTACCTGTGAGAAATGACACTCACCTTGTGACTTCAGGCTTGAGGTACAAGGAAGATGATTGCGAATTAACCCCCAAGAAAACTGGGGAACTGTGTTTGGCAATTTTTATTTTTAGAAGTTGACATTATTTCCCCAATGAAATTTTCAGTTGCTCTTTTAAATGAAAAGGACAAAGAGGAAAGCTGTGGTCTCCAGAATGTTGACATCATGAGGAGTCTGCAGAAAATATGAAATGAAGAAGTTTCTTGATGAAAAATTGATGTTCAGAGAACAGATGTCTATGAAGGGGATGGCTAGGAAGGGCTGAATGAGGTCGAAGAAAAGCAATGGGCGGTCTCCCCAAATGTGTCAGACCTAAAATGGCATCACGGAGGTTCGAAGTACACCACAGGCAGAGAAACACATCACATGCGCAAAATCCCTCCGAAACCCCGTCACTCAGCTCCACCTGTCATATCAATCCTCCTAACTATGCCATAGTCATTATCCTGCAAAAGCCTCCAGACGTAGAAAATGAGATTACACCTGTTTTACAATGCCAGGGACATCGTGAAATTGCCCAAGTACTGCCGTAATCTCTACAGCCTTGTAACAACAAAGCTATCCCCCATGCCTCATGAATCATGCAGTAAAATATGTACTTTTCTATCTGATTTGAGTGGAGTGTGTGTGTGTCAACGTGTGTATAGACATGGGAAGTGAAAGGTGGAGAAACTTAAGGTGGATGGCATCAGGAAGTTGTAGACACACAAGGAACTGGGATAATGTAAGAAGTTTCAGTTTCACCAAGTTGTTCAGAAAGGTGGGTTAGAGTGAGAGTCTGCACACAACTTCTCTCAACAGTAGCAATTGCAATTTACTTTCTAAATGAGAAAAATAGTAAAAAGAGAAAGTTTGTTTTTTCTTTTTAATCAGCTAAGGTAAACAATTACCATACATCAAAGACACTGTTACTGAAACACAGTCAGGAAGAGGAAGCTACCCGCTGCAGAGGTGAACTCTTCCCCAGCAGTGCCTTGGGTGCTGAAGCCTTCACTGTGTGGCTGTGTAATGAGTCCTTAAGGTCCAGGGAGATAGAGATAATATGGCCGTCTTTGCTGCCCATATTACTCCAGCTGCAAAGGAGCATTATTAACAATCACTGAGGAAGGTAGAGCATCGTGTCTGAGACAAGTCACAACAACCACTGACATTCCAGGTTTTGACATCATCCTTCTTCCCCTAATCAACCTACACCTGGCTATGTTTAGGACAACCAAACTTAGGGTATCAAATATATGATTAAAAGGAATATACTGGTTCTCTGTCCAGGCTCTGCCAGGGAATGATGGGTTCAGTAACATCAGTTAGCAACAGGTCATCCTTACAGTATTTCTTAAATGGGGTGAATGAAATGACAATCAAAGACAAATGATGTCAGAAAACTTAGCATAAACACACAGTGTCCAAGTTAACATTAACAACAATTGTAAAGTGTGTGTGTGTGTGTGTGTGTGTGTGTGAGAGAGAGAGACAGAGACAGAGACAGAGACAGAGACAGAGACAGAGACAGAGTGACAGAATTAATTTCGTAAGCTATTCATCTATATTAGCAGCAGCATAAAGATAATATAAGCACATAATAAGATAGAGTGATTATTATTATTAATTATTATTATTATTTTAGTTTTTTCAAGACAGGGTTTCTCTGTGTAGCTTTGGTGCCTGTACTGGATCTCGCTTTGTAGACCGACCAGGCTGGCTTCGAACTCACAAAGTTCCACCTGGCTCTGCCTCCAGAGTGCTGGGATTAAAGGCGTGCACCACCACTGCCTGGGGAGAAAGTGATTATTATACCAGCTATCTAACTTGCTTCTGCTCTTTTCAATACATTTGTTTGATTTTTAGAAAACACATTTCCTTCTTGTCACTTTGCTTGGCCAGTATGTTCCCTGCTCTCCTGCCTTTTCTTAGATCACTGTTTCCATGTTTTGTGTTGTTCCCCTCTTATTTAGAGATGCCAGAGAAATAAGATGTTTTCTAAAAATCAAACACTGGAGCATTATTTATTTCTAAGATTCTCTGTTATTTGTTGAGTGGGTGGGTAGTAGATGCAACCTTACTCACAATCCCTGTAACTTTCATGTGGTGTGCTTTCTGGATCCTTAGTGAGTTTCTCCCCAGGGACAGAACCCAGCCTCTCCCCTTCTTCCTCACAAAGGAGAGCAGATGGAGAAGTGTCATATGTTAAGTGCTGTAATAGAGGGATTATGAGGCTTGGTGTGGTGGGGGGAACAGAGATAGCCACTCTCCATGGAGTCATGAAGCACCACACAGGAAGTGACCTTTGCCCTGGGCCTCCATTATGGCTCCCCAGAGAAGAATTTACATTACTGATATAAGCAGATAAAACCAGAAGTCACGGAGGAAGCAAGAAATGCCAGGCTGAGTCACATGCAGATCACTCATGTCTTTGAAGAAATCTTGACAACTTGTATCAAAGGTTCACTGTTCATGACTTGATGGAATAAGATGCCAGAAAAAGATAATCCAGTTCCACTTGTGGTTCCCAGGCTCCTAGAATGTAAAGGCAGTTTTAAGGTCCCCTCTGCTCCTGAATTTTCCATTAACAGGAAGTAGGAAGTATAGTTTAGGAGAGGAAACAATTAACTGACTAAGAACATCTTAGATGAATTCTGCATCAATTATACACGGATATGTATGGAGTTCAGGGCAGATTTGTGTTTTGACAATCATAAACTTGAAAAAATAGCTATCACGATTTGTGAAAGGTACCTGTGTTTTTAAAGTTTAATTTTATTTAATGTAATTGTATGTGCATGGATGTTCACCCGCATGTTTGTCTGTGTACTGTGTGTGTAATGCCCCCAGAGGACAGAATAACATTCTGATCTCCTGGAACTGGAGTTACAAATAGTGGAGAGCTGCCTCGTGAGTGCTGGGAATCACACCTTGGTCCTTTAGAAGAGCAACAAGTGCTTCTACCCTCTCAGCCATCTAAACAGCCCACATCTGTGGTTTGTAATACATGTAGATCCTTGGACTCCTTGCCATAACTTCAAAGTCCCTGGGATCCCTTGCCTACACTTTAGGGCCCATTGATCTAAATTTTAACTAGTCAGTTTCCACCACAGGACTTGTTAAAGGAACTGACAAAATGAGCCAGCATGATGGTTCACTGGGCAAAGCACAGAGCACCAAGTATGACAATCTTATTTCTATGTCAAGAACCCACATGGTAGGAGAGAGTCAACTCCTGCTAGTTGTCCTATGACCTATATCATTAATGTCCACATGTGTATGGGTGCGTGTACACACACACACACACACACACACACACACACACACACACACACACACACACACCTTTTTAAAAATTTGATCAAAATTAAAGAAATTGATAAGCCATGAGATATATACAATGTTAATATTAGAAAGCATTCACTGATTTTATAGTTTACTTGATTTATAATTTACCAAAATACCTGTGACCAGTTAGCTGATAACAAGTTAGAAAAATAGACAGGAACACTTTGCCCTGTTTTAACAGCTTATTAATCTGGCCTGCCCCACAAAGGCTGAATTCATGCTTCTATACATCAGAACAAATCTTAGGCTGTGCTTTGACTCCTCTTGCAATAAGGTGAGCCACGGTGGTAGATGATACATGAGGCAAAGATGAGACCCCGTGGACCAGTGCTGGATCAGGGGACTGCTGGGTATATGGACGGACATATCACACAGTACGTTTCTAGCTTGTCTGAAAACATGGGTCACGTATGATCAATAAAATGTTTTGACCATTGCTTGTTAGCTATGATGTTCCAGTCAAAAGAAAATCAAGGGATTTGTGGGAGAGAGGAGGTAGGGCAGATAAGTCTCAGAGCAAAGTTGCATGTCAGTCTCAAGCCACAACCAGGCCTTTGTGCTTTCTCACTTACTCCTTCCCCATGGGGAGTAACCAGATGTTGTACCCATCAGGTCCAACCCTGAGGAAGAAGTGTTGGCACAGAAGTGACTCAGTACAGGGAAGGCCTCAGAGAACGGGGTGTAAGGTAACTGTGACAGTACAACTGTTCGCATCTTTTTTCCCTTGAGGGCTCGTTGGGATGAGATAGACTAGAAACTGTGTCCCACTTCTACCAGACCACAGTCCATAATTAGCTTTTAGGGTTTGCAATCCAGGGCTGTTACAGCCTTCATGTCTTCATTTCTTCTTCACCAAAATCTAGTAACTGGCTCTTCACAGACATGGTTGTAGATTAACGGAGTCATTGGTGTGATGCTGGAGGGGAAGCCTAGTGATGCAGGAATAGAAAGATCAGGAAAAGATTTAACTAAGAGAGAGGAAAGGTTTTTAATCATCTTCTTATGTAGCTTCTAAAGTCATTAAAACATGACCGTGTTGGTCCTTTTTTGTTTTTTTCTGCTCTTGATGGAATCCGAGAAGGAGTTTATGGCCTGCCAAAGGGTTCAAGCATCTGTCCTGGCCTTCTTCCATGCATGCACTTCTGTATAAACTCAGAATCTTGCATCAGTTCTCAAGAGAAAGTATTACTACAACCCAATGTGCATACAGGCCCCTCACCTTTCTGCCCTCTCTCCTTTATAATAATTGCATGTTTTTTCACGTTAATGTAGGTGGAGGAGCAGGGACTATGAAAGGATTAGCTGCACTGACAGGTGCAGGGAGGTTGCATGCATTAAGAGATGGTATAATGCACAGGCAAAAGGCAGGCAAAGCTAAAAGTCCAGGACCAGATATTTCAGCTGGACTTTAAGCCGGCTACTTGTTAGCTGTGTAACCTCAAGTCACAACTAATCTTCATGTGTCTCAGCTCTGCCATATGTAATGGAGATTATACTATCAATATCATTGATTCCTCATGAGAATTAAAGGAAATAATAGAGTTTGCATGATTAGAACAGAGCCTACCTAAAGACGGGTATTAGCAAAAACAAAACAAAACAAAAACCCTCGAAATCAAACCAATGAAACAACAAACAAAAACCTACAAGAAACAAACAACCCCCCTCGGGATCGTAGGGTTCAGCTCTTGCTATCTAAGAAACAATGTCTGGAACTGGTACCATGGCGTTTCCAAATACCATGAATGGGCTCCTGGGATGTGACAGAGCCAGATAGTTCAATAAGTTCCATGACTCGATGCTGCAAAATCATCTCATACAAGAGTGAATGTCTAGTTGGACTTTAGGCACAAACCCAGAGAGTGATTCCAAAGCAAAATATACAAAATCTCATATATAAACTTTGAATTTTCATAGATCATAGCTTATTAATCAGTTCAAAACACATAGCTGGAAGCATGGAAATTGAAATAGGATACTTTGACAGGATAGAACTGGGTGCCAACAGAGTGGAAGGTCCAGAATGTGTAAATCCTAGAAAGACTCTCTCCCTTCTCTCCTGTCCCCTCCCTCCCTCCCTCCCTCCCTCCCTCCCTCCCTCTCTCCCCTCTCTGAGGTTGGAGTATGGTGATCTAGCTTCACCCGCACACTGATTCTCATGGAAGGAATCTGGGCTAAAGTACTTACAAAGTACTTAACATTAGTCTGCTGACCAGCCATGGGGCTTACCTAAATCCTAGACAAGATTCTGCGGTCAGCGTGGACACTATCAGTGAGTACCTGAGATAATATATCTTGCATCGATGGTTTACTTGTAGTTAGCATATGAAGAGTGCTGCCTCTTGAATATTTAGCATGTCCTAGCTCCTGCAGATATGACGTAACCTGAGTGTTTAGGATACCGATGGCTTGTGTTTATCTAGTCCCGGAATGGATACTGACTGTCTCCTGTACTGCTCTCCTCTGTGTTTCACCCCCACTCATACACCTCACACGTTTGGCTGCACCAACCCCATTTGTTTTACTTTTTCTTTAGCAGGAAGTAAATATGAAAGCTGTAAATGTGGAATTTACTTCTTAGTGACAGCTTCAAGAAAAGGTTCTGGCATTCATTTTTTTTTTCTTCCAGAATTGACAACTGTCTTTTGACCCACTAGGTCTTGATGAAGAGACTTGTCCAACAGTTTGTGCATTTTAGCATAAACTGAGCTTCCACAAAACATGGCTGAACTAATATCTGACAGTTCCAAGCATGAATAAATGATCCCTAAATGTTTGTTTTTAATAATTGTTAGTGATTTTTACTGTATTTCCCCATCAAGTTCTCTAGTTTGTACAGAGTACTTAAGTGTGTCAGACTTGCTCTCCTCTCCGTGATTTACAGATGGAGAACTGGAGATGTGAAATGCAACTCTCCACAGGCTTCATAGAGAAAGTCCCAGCTGAATCACCTTCGGAACTTCAGATTTTCTAAATTCTAGTTTGCTTTGGAACATGAGTTCTTCTCCCTGGGCAAGTGCGGCCACACAGCAGGAGCCATTCAGTGTCAGCTCCCCTGGACCAGTGGCATCTCATGACTTCTTCTATGGAAGCCACCATTCCCATTGATAAGGTGAGTGCAGCCATGGGTTAGTTTTTATTTCTGGAACTCCTGCATTTTATAGTACTTTTTTTTCACAGACACCTCATTATGTACATTATTAGTGGTTTAGAAAAATTTCCTGGCAAATGTACAAACCTAAAACTTGTCTCCAAGGTGAGTTGGCAATATTTATGTTCACGGAAAAAATAGGTTTATAAGCTGCAATGTCTTTACAAACACATTACAATTTCTTTCAGAAGCCCATGACTCTGAAGGATATTGCCAAATGGGTGTCAGCCATATAGAAGTCTGTCAGAATTCTCTGCTGTTTAGATAGTTAGGACAACAGAAGCTCTTGGCTGTTCTACAGAACTTCATCCACAAGAGAACCCAAAAGGGAATCCATTCCAGCAAGATAAAATGAGCTCTCAATATTCCAGGGGACAAGTGAGTAAAGTAACATATAAATAATCTCTCCAGAAATTATGAAATTATTCCTGGAAAATGAGTGTGGGATCCTTGTGACTCAGAAGGGTAAGGGAAAAGCAGGCAGGAGATAAAAGAGAAGAATAAGCCAGATATTTTCTGTGCTTAGGATAGCTTTCTTTAGAATTTGACCATACAGCTGTCAGAGTCGACTAGCATACAGATGACCTTCCCTCCATCATCCTGGGTGGGCAGTGTTTGCTCCAGTTCCATCCCATGGTGCCTCTGGATGTATTTCTCGCCTTTAGTCACCAGCTGTGGTCATTGACTCCAGTTGCTGTGAGAAGGCTGCTCGGAAATGAGTTTTGATTTCTCTAATTTTAGATACATTAAAGAGCCCCAGGAAGAAATTTGAAATGTGTTATGACATTCTTTTATAGTATTGGCCAGAGAGTGTCACACAGCTGTCTGAGTTTAGTTTAGTATGTGTCTTAGTGTATGCACGTGCAGAAGGCTGAAGTGGGACCAGCACAAGGAGCCCAGAGAAAGCAATTCCGAATTATTATTTGCCCATTGGCACAGAGAACCTGAAACCTCAGGATTTTAATGGAAATCTTAATTTGCATGTGGACATGAAGAAAGTAATTTCCTCTTTGTAATTCAGTATAGCTTAGACTCTTAAATCATACTGAATTAATAAAATGATGGAAAATGGGATTATTTATTTAAAATATTCTGTGTAATTTGGAATTACACTAAACAATCTACTTTCTAGATCTTTCTAATTTTTTGAAGTAGTGAAAAAAAAAATCTTGCGTTTGACAACATAAAAACGCAATTAACCCTGCCTGGGGACTAATGGGCTGAGAGAATGTTGCTTTATCTACAAGGCTAGGAAGGAAAGAATAAATGGGATTCCCCTTGAAATGCATTCTGTCATCATACAGATTCAATCACATTATCTCCGTGCATTTAGACATGTACGTTTGTGTACTTAGGCTGTCAACATATAAGTATATCCCAGTGCTTCCTAGAAATATCTTAGACTTTCCTCCTTCACTCTAGTCTCAGTCGACCTCTGCTTACCAGCTCAGGCACATCACTCACCTAAGACACTAACATGTAGCCCCAATAGAGATTTATGATTTTTGGATCTGGTATTTGCTCATTTGTTTTGTTATTATTGAACATACCAAGTATTCTTTCTTCTAGAATATTCCCATTGCCATCTTACCTCTTGATATCTATGGGGAACTTGAACAAAGCTCAATCCACTAGTCCTATGTAAATATACATTTAAAACTCAAATTTACTTAAAATAATAATTAGCTTTAATTCATCAGGCATTGGGAACTCTGCTAAGCATTTTCAAACATCCTTTTCATTAAGCTTTATCAAATCCTTGTATGATAGGCATTACTAACTTTATTCATACCAGTGACTAAACTAAGGCATGAGAAATTCATTAAATAACTTTCAGGAGAACCCAGAGCTAGACAGTAACTAAGCAAGGGTTCTAGGTCTTGATGCATTTTAACTTTTGCAAACATAAACAATTTTATTTATTTGAACATTTTAACTTAAGGGAAAGTTGGTATGGATGTCAAAGAGGTAGCTCAGGTGTGCAGTCATGAAACAGATTTCCTTCAATATACAATAATTAATTAATATTTCAGCTGAGCATAGTGTGGGGGGTGGGTAACTGTAATCCTTGAGAGTCTGAGGCAGAAGAATCGTGGGTTCGAGGTAAGCTTGGGTGGAGAATGAGTTCCAGGTCAGCATGGGCTAACACAGTGAGAAGCAACCAACACAACCAAACATGTAGAAACATGCACTGGTTTACTTGGAAGTTGTTTCTTTTTGTTACTACATATGTTTCCTTTCATTTTAAGGATAACTTGCACATTTCTTTTGTTCTTACAAAAATGAATTTTTGTTTTATTTGCACACAGCGCAATATAACATGGCAGCCTGCTTAGGACAAGGAAAATATTCATTCTGGTCAGGGCATATGGGTTCAAATAGCTATGAGGATCTGTCAAAGTTTTATTTATGGTTTTACAAAAGAGTTCTGGAATAGTTTGGACACATAAAAACTCACGTATGCCATATCATTTTTTTTTAAAGAGTGTTGAATGTTAGCAAAACATGTGTGTTTATGTGTCTCCCCTGCCTGGGGAACAGGAGTATAATTTGTTGGTGAATCAGATATCTATATAAGGGTTGTCATGGCAGATAAGACTTTAGAAGAAATTCCTTCCCACTGTTAAGAAAACCCAGCTTGGCTTTTGCTCACCGTTTCCAGAGAAATCAAAAGATCTCGGGGTAAAACCCTTCTTACAAAGGCTAAAGGCAAATATTGATTTGTTATCCACTAGTGGTAAGGTATTATTACCTGAGACATGGACGTACTTATGTTTTTCTTTGGCAGATGTATTAATTGGATTTTTTTTATTATGACATAACACTGAGATCAAATTAGAAAGCAGAGATAAGCGGAGGGCAGCTCACGAAAATTTGCGATTTGCTTGTCATTACGCTCAGTAGTGTCTTGAAGCTAATGCAAATTACTCAGTTGATTTTAATGCTTCTCTTTAATTAAAGCAGAATCATTAAATACTCGGGCTTTTACCCCCCTCCTCCATATGATATTTTCCAGTGGTACTTGGGCTATGTGATATGAGATTGCCAATCATTTTTTTAGACAAGATATGTATATATAACGATACCTTTTTATTTTTATTTTTTTATGAAGAGCTCAAAATACTTTGTATTTTCTGCCAGGTTCTCCCTGGGTCTCAATGCATTCAATTTGGCAAGGTTAATTAGCTATTCCAAGCGCAGAGACTGGAAGCTGTGAATGAGAAAGGAAGGAGAAGCAACAAACATTAGCAAGGATCTATTAAAACCTGGCTTCCAAATGAGTGCTCTGATCTTTCCTTTATCGGGACAGAAATATCATCACTTACGGGAGCTGTATGTCCCTCATTGAACATGTAACTCTCAGAACTCAGAATTCTGCGTACCCAATAAATGCTTTTTTCATGAGACACCTGGCAATGCTATCTTTTATCATTTTCTCAAGCTTATTTATTCTATATTTTAAAAATAACATTAGTGTTCTAAACATCAGTCTTCTCCCTCAAATTGAGAAATAGCCATTATCAAAGGTAATTATTAAATTGAAGGGGAATTGAAATGGATGATTTAATATTATTTTAAAAAAAATCAGTCAGTCTTTAATTGGCTGCTTCTTCTCTATGCATTCACCTCCTAAGCTGTTTATCAGCATCATTCAGGAAGCCCCAGGAGGCAAATTTATGTTTTGTCTTCACTTTCTAGAACATTGTGCTCATTGTATGCTCTGCCTCCACTGCCTCTGGCTAGCCTTACCTTGCCCATTTCTCCCTGTCTCTATTTTCATGACTCTCTCCATAGGGCTAAACTGAGCCTTTTAATGTCCATTTGCTTTGTTTTGCTGTTGAAGATGGCTGCCTGGGAGTTTTGACCTTTCCCAGAGTTTCTACTCATTTTTACCAACACCCTAAATAAATTCATGATCTTGTTTAAAGTATGGAGTTCACTAATACTCCAAAAGACATCCCTTACTGTCCCCATCTCTCTGCACCCTAGGACTGTATGTTCTCCTAACTTACATCCTGATAGAAAATACATCCTGCACTATCAAATTGGACCATCAGTTTTCCTGGCAAGTATTGTGGCTATTGCCAGAACTTCTACTTGGGGACGGTGGTTCATTGCTCTTTATCTTCCCGGCCTTATTTCTTGTAGCAGACACTTCGCCCGTTGATGTCATGCCCCCAATTGTATACTTATGTTCTCAGTATCCTAAACCAGGCAGTACCTCGGCTAGGTGCTGAAAAATCAACATATATAAGTGTATGTTAGGAAGTGGGGATGTTGTCAAAGACAGCAGCATTTCATCGGAGGAATGATACAAGTTTAATTATAATGCTGCTTTCGTCTTGTTCTCTGAAATATTTTGATGAGGTTTTCACGGGGACATGGATGAACGACAGGGATGAGAAGCTGGAGTCACACAAGGAGGAAATGAGTATGATGCTGCTACATACCGAATCATGACTGTTAATTCAAATGTCGAAGCTTATATCCCTGATATGAAAGGGATGGGGCTGTTGGTTGTTAGGACTTGAATCAGTCATGGGGCTGGCGGTTAGTGGCAGGATTTGTTGTCTTTGTAAGAAGACAGTCATCTGTTTCTCCACTGTAGGAGGGTACCAGAAGGAACCATGTGCCAATTTCAATCCGTCCACATGTAGAGTTAAATCACCAATTCCCTTATCTTGGAATTCCGACATCCAGGATTTCAAAAATAATTTTGTTTCATATAAACCAGTAGTCTAATGTATTTAAGATATTTTATTAGCTCAAACTAAGGTATATGGACACCAGAACGTCCCCTCATCTCCTTCTATACCAACCAGGTACAATGCCATTTTGAAAGATAACTTCTTTTGACATGCTTTTTACAACACACACACACACACACACACACACACACACACACACACACTTCACACACACGCATTTTAATATGAATGTTACCAGTTCAACATATCCTGCCTTGAGGATAACATTCAAGAATTAGCCCTTTGAAGAAATGAACATTTTGACTGAGTTGCTCTGAGGAAGAAATAGTTGCGTGTGGAATGGGATGGTCTATGGAATCATTTCTCCTGAAACCCACAAAGTTAGCTAAGAACTGAAGTTGAAAATGCAAATGGCTACATATCCATACTTTCTGTTCTAAGTATAAGAGATAGTGAGCTGGGTAAAGGGAAGCTCTGATGCTCAGTGTCCCACTTCACTCTGTCTTCTGTCATCACCTCACTCAGAGTAAATATCATCTCCTTGGCAGCATGGATAGAACAATGGAAGATGGACACCACTGGGGTGTTTTGATGTTCACCTAGATGGGCTCTTTCCATTCCCTGTCCTGAAATGGGGGAAGGAAGGCCCTGGAGTCACTAGACATAGCCACAGGAGTCAGTCAGGTCCTCTGAGTGAGCTGATGATGTTCCCCGGGTCACAGAAAGATCAACAGTCAAGAGGGAGGACTGCCTGGAGCAGCTGGAACTCCAAGATTCTCGCATGTCTCATGGTTGTGTGGAATGGTGAATGCCACAGGGCAGGAGGTGTTTGGGGATGATTCATTCATAGAGTATAAACCTTCAAAATGTAGAAAAGAGCTTCAGACTAGTTCACCTGTGTTGGAGACTAAAGAAAGGGTGAAGCAAAATACAAGAACCTGGTCTCCCATTTCCATTAAAAAAAAAAAAAGTGCCTGATGGAGGTTTCTGGAGGACTTCCTGCAGAAACCACATCTGAGCTCCAGAGCAGAGCCCACACTGTGACACATGCCACACAGACATCACTGGCAGTGAGTGTCAGAGAAGCAGAAACAGAGGATGAAAGCCAGAGCATAAAAATATGAGTTTGTTTGCTTTCCTCCCCTTCTACTGGACTCCATGGCTAAAAGTACTGAACGGTAGGAGGTAAGAGAATCCTGCTGCTCCCACCCCACCCCCACTCCCACCAATCTTACTTGTCTCTGTCTGGAGGAGAAGGGCAGTTAGTGCTTTAAAGCAAATACAGGATGAACCCATAAAACAAACAGCAAAAAGAGCCAAGTACTAACTAAAATAAAACCATTCAAAACATGAAACTGGCTAAAAGTATATACGTTTACCCAATATCATTTAAAAAAAAATTCTGTTCTGCAGAAGAGAGGCTTAACATAGGACAGAAGAAGCAAATTATTAGCATTTCTGTAGCATGAGTCTTAAAAGTCTTATTAATAAAATCAAACCTGAGCCAGGTATTGGGGTGAACACTGGAAGGTCAGAGAGACAGAATAAGCCACAGCTATCTCACCTCGCTGGATCCTCAGCTGGTCTTGTTTCCTCAGACTGGATGCCCCGAGCCATCATCCAGAATGGGTCTCAGCTGAACTGCTGCTAGAAGCCTGAAAGCTTAACCAGGCCAAATGCTTCTCCAGGCCAAATGCCTCTCCAGGGCAAATGCCTCTAGTTTCTGGTTCTCACACCTTATATACCTTTCTACTTTCTACCATCACTCCCTGGGATTAAAGGCTGGCTTTCTGGGATTAAAGGCGTGGGTCACCATGCTTGGGTGTATCCTTGAACACATGAATTTCTGTCTCTGGAATGCTAGGATTAAAGGCGTATGCTACCACTGCCTAACCTCTGTTTCATATTGTGGCTGTCCTGTTCTCTGACCCCAGATAAGTTTATTAGCATACACAATATTTTGGGGAACACAATACCACCACACATTTCCTTATGCTGATGAATTTAGATCCCTACTAAATTCTTGGATAGTCTAAAATCATAAACACTGGATACTGACTTGCCTCAGACAAGGCCTAACAGAAGATCACATACACAGAATCATACTTCTGACCAAACTTTTACTTCCTTATGATGCATGTTCACCCTGCAGCACACAGCACTGGACATTTCAGCACAGGCACAGTGGATTGACTATGGGTTGAAACCACAGGCAAAGTGGTCTTACTTGCCTAACCCTAAATAAATGGCAGTAGCAAAGTCAGGGGTCAGGATGGCTAGCATCCAAGGATCCTACTTTGTGTGTATGTATGCATGTGTGTATTCATGTTTGCATGTGTATGAGTACATGCGTATGTATGCGCTTATGAACGTGAGGCTAGAGCTTAACAACAGTCTCTCATGATGATGCCTATTTATTGAGACAAAGTCTCTCACTAAATGCTGGAACTTGCCAGCTGTGGCTACTCTCATTGGCTGGCTTGCCTGAGAGAGTTCATCTCTGCCTCTTAAGTGATGGGGTTGTAGGTGGTCCATGACCGTCTCAGCTTTTATATGGGTTCTGAAGAACTGAACCCTGGTTCTCACACTTCTCCGGCAAGTATTTTATCTACTGAGCCATCTCTCCAGTCCTGACATGAGATTCTGATGGGATGGAAATAGAATTAATTGCAATAGCTTAGAGATTGGCTTGTGAAAGGAAGTCAGAAAGTTGACCTCAAAGCCAAGGTCGTAGAATAAGGAAAGAAAGCAGCTGAAGGGCACACCTCCCTTTGTGTGTTGAAGCCTACATCCTGCTGGTCAGTCCACCTCAGACTGAAGAGTCCCCCAATGTTTCCTGAGCCATGCTTGTATACATATTGAAGGATTTAATATTTAAGTGGCTTCCCCTGAGCACTTGTATATTAGTTATATACAAACACAGTTTATTAGTTGCTTTATATTGCTACAGGGAGAGACTGCAGTCAATACATATCAGAAAATAGGCAGCTAAATAGATAACTAATAAGTACTCCTATTAGGTTAAAAAAAGGTGATTTGTCTAAAAATATAGGATCAGAAGTATTACTTTTATAAATTAAAAATAGAGACAAAATTCTATGCTGAAAGGAGAAAAATATTCTATTACAGTATGTATCTAGGGGTTTTCATTGGTAACTTATTTCCTCCTTACAATTGTGTAACTTTTTATAAGCAAAGAACCTGTAAACAGTATAAATATTACCTTGATATTTATTAGTCTAATTAGTTGTATTTCCAAAGCCCATTTAACATTCAGTATTAAAAATCCTGTGATTCTCCAAGGAAGGCAGAGCATCACCCGTCATGAAATTAAACAGAGTCCATTCAATTGTGTAGCTTTTCACTTGTGATGCTTTGATGTAAGCAATGAGTATTAGGCACTGGATGCATTTGTATAAAAGGTGTTTAGAACACCTATCTCCTAAATTAAGAAACACTGATGTTTTCATGGATAGTATCTAAATGTGTTGGTTTGTATCTAATCATGATGAAGTGCTTAGGCTCATTAAAAACCCTCTGTTTCCCTCTTGGTTCAGCTGAGATGCATGCCTTCTATTTGACTGACATGCGTTACCCTTGAGCTCAAATGGAAGGTCACTTTGACCCACTGTAAATTTTCACTTAAGAGCTGCTTTTAACAATAAACCACTGGTGTACTTGTTTCTGGACCAACTTGAGTTTTTGGCACAATATGAAAAGCAATTGGGAAGTGTAAGTAAAAGCCTTCCGTTTCAGAAGAAATAATGGCCCCATTTGCCATGGAAACCAGAGGACTTTATGAAAATGCACTCAACTGTTTTCTTTCGTGAGCCTAAAATTATTCTAAAAATAAGTTGTATTCCTGGCATCTGTTAGTCCATGCACAGAGACCGAATCTCATATGGTTCTCTCTCTTACAGAGAAGTGCCATGCCATTTGAATTCTTCATTTCTGTTATGCAGGAGGTATACACACAGTAGGGTATCAAAAAGAGTTTTAATTAAATTAAATGTAATTAAGGCAGCAGTTAATAATTTGAACATGGCCTGTGAACACAAAGCCCAGTTGAAGAGACTGAATATGGGTAGATTTTTTTTCAAAATTAGGATGAATTCTGCTTGCACATTTTCCTCGTATTCTATAGATAATTTTTATTTATTCAGGCTAACAAAGAGTAGCATGTTAAATTGTGCTGAGGTTTTAGTGGACAGATATGAGTGAACAATACGAAGAACTGTAGTACTGAGCTGAATTTCTCAGCTATAGACCCAGATACAAGTGTTTTTGGTTTTAACATTGATGGATAAGAGTGGAACATAGAAGGCCAGATACCTGCCCAGTCTTACATACCTAGGCCCACTACAGAGGAATCTATTACTATTAATAATTAAAGAACCTTCATGCCAGGAGACAAAACACCACTTGTTATTGCTAAGGCCAAGTGGACAGTGTGATGCCATAAAAAGGTGGAGCCAATCCAAATTCCCTAAATCGTATGTGGCCAGAGGCTAGATAAAGCCCAGTCTTTGAGATTGATGTTTCCGTGCTCATGTCTTCATTGGTTAAAGAATAAAATAATAAACACACCAGAGAGATGAAGCTATTGGCTGTAATATATACTCATTATTAAAATTTACATTCAAAAATTTGCATAGAGTGCCTTCATGCTCTAGACATGTGGCTAGCTGCTGGGGATTAAGTGACCACTGATCCCAGCCTTAAATTATTTATGACTCTATAGGACCAAGCATGACTAAGAACTTCTTCTCAAAGATAATTACAAGAAGAGAAATTTGCTTCCTCAAATGCCATTTGGAGAGGTGGTTATAGAAATATGTTCCATGAGCTCCATTACCTATAACTTGGAGAACTATAACACACAATTCATTGTCAGTGCTAGGATACTTCTGAAGTAAATGGGGCTCTGCTTGATAACTGTGTGTGAACTGAGCAGATCAGTATATGTAGCAAGTCTCTCTCTAAGTATATGATTCTCTTTTGGAAACTAAGTTGTTTCTTTTCCTTGTACTTGGTGGTTCTTGTATTGGTAAGGATTTTCAAGGTCTCATATGTTAGAATTTCACTAACATTGTGTATTGTTAATATAGCACGCGGTTAGGAGGCTGGTGAGGAGCTTGATGATTTCAGTTTGGATGCTGATGGCAGAGGGGTAGCCCCATAGGCGAGTCTGTATTTCAGGCGCATGGTTACCTGGGTCAATGAGTTTATGAAGTATGAAGTATGATGGAATTTGAATGAAAAGAACTCTACCCTATAATATGAAATGGAAGAAATACAGCTTAGATGCAATATTTGTCAAGAATGAACAGCTATTCGTTATAGCTCCATGCAATGGTATAATACTTTGGCAGAAAATGAGTAGACAGAATTCATACTTTTACTGAATTATTGGGCAAGACCATGTCTTCCAATACTAAAATTCTTTATTATCAGAATTGTGGTAGCATAGACAATATCTTTTTCATATCTGTCCCCTAGCTGTCGTGTGAATCAATATGTACACTATAGATTATGAGAGCAAAAAGGATGGAGTTGATGGACTCATATCAGTTGGCTTCATCTTTCACTCATATCCCATCTCTTTCCTTCCCCAAGTTTTTCAACCTAGCCCCACCTTGCCCATTCCCATTCTGGGTCTTCCTTTATAAACACACTTAGAAGACTGAAAATCAGCACGTGGAACCAAGAAGGGCTATTATTTGGGGAAGGCAGTTCTTATAAATCAGGAATGAAACCTTTCTTCTCTGTCCATTGAAACACATTATTTACACAAGAACTATCAAGCACATTTATAGGATACTCAGAAGTGAACAGACAGGCTGGAACAAGGTTTGCCTGACATATCTTGTTGTCCACACCCATATTTACTTGTGTTTCTCCTGGAGGCAGAATGTTGCTCCTGATACAGGGTGAATGTTTATGTTGTGTTTACACTTACCCAAGACAAGAGACAGAATCTTTATATTTTCTAGTCCATCTTGGCTCCTTATGAAATTCAGAGTCACTGTTTTATCTTGCTTTACTTATACTTAATCCCCTTTCAATTAGCCAAGAGGTTGAGGAAAATGCAGGTGACTAGGGTTTGAATTACTTTAATGCCTAGTCATGCTATTTAAATCCATAGGATAATTACCTTCTGGTCACAGCATCTCACAGGATGCCCAAACAGACCTGAGTTAAAAGCAATGACTGTCTGTTTTGTAATAGTTACTTCAAGACATAGATCTACTGTTCATTTGCCAAAGTAGCTTAAAACTGTATTTTCTGTCTGTATATAAAGAGCAGAAAGGAATTGTTCATGGATGAGGGAGTGATACCATTTTTACTGAGATAGAGCAAAACACACCATTATTCTAAGTGTGGTGGTATGCAGTTGTGCTTGTAGATAGCCCTACAAATAAACTTCTATTAGTCATTCTATTTCCTCTAAGAATTTTACCTTAAAATGTTTATTGCTTTGAAAAAGTTTAACTATTTTAAGATAGGCATTGTTTTGGAGAAATCAAAGTTGTATCATTTACATGGATAACCTTTATTTAAAAGCTGAATATTTTAACAATATATGTGAGCTTGCCAGTCATTAAAATTGTAACGTGTGTGTGTGTGTGTGAGTGTGTGTGTGTGTGTGTGAGTGTGTGTGTGTGTGTGTGAGTGTGTGCGCGCGTGTGCGTGTGCGTGTGCGTGCGTGCGTGTGTGTGTGTGTGTGTGTGTGTGTGTGTGTGTATGTGTGTGTACTTTTCTGAAGACTAAGTATAACAACAATCTTTCTCATCAGCTCTGTCAGAGAATATAATTCACCCGATGTTAGTGTAATGAGAGAGAGCAGTTGTGAAACTGAGCTATGAAACATCCCACCATCCGTTGGAGCAATGCACTGTCTGATTGGCTATGACAAAGTAAGGACTGCAATGGCCTGTGAGAGAAATGATTGTGGTTTTTGTTTGTTTGTTTTGCCCAGTGGTAAATAAACTTATTGACTATGGCTGACATACTTTAAATGTAGGGAATGTTGATGATCTGTGTTTCTTAGTAAGAACTGAATTTCTGAACTAGAGGTACATGTGAGTTCTTGAAATCCAGGTGCCCAGTATCACAAAGTAAATTATGGACTCCTTTAGAAATGGAAATAGATACCATCATTTTATTATATAAAAATCTTAGTGTACAGTGGAAAAAGAAAATTCAGGTAGAAACATAGCTGAAGGAATTCAAATGCAGTACACAGAAGGTGCACAATTGTTACAGAAATTGTTCCACATGTTCTAACTCACTGTTATCCTCATCAGATCATTTGTATCCCTTGAAAGAAACATTTAGTGTAATAAACAAGCACAATACAGGTGCAAGTGTGCCTTCAGAGGAGTTAGAAATACGTGTTTAAGTCATTTGAACAATAGCCAATCAAGACGCATATTATGAACATGTAAGTTTAAGTCTATGTAGAGTTTATAGCCAATAGCCTGGCACCAAATTTCCTTTGAAGACTAGAGAATTTTCTGCTACATTGAAATATGTATTAGATGGTCAAGCATACCTGAGACTGTGGGCACATTATGTAACTACTTTGTGCTTCATACCCCCATCTTAAATTGGTGCAAGTGATAGCATCTAACACATCAAGCTTTTGTGAGGATTCTGTGAGGGACGTTAGTGAAGTGTGTACTGGTGGGGAATGATAAACAGAATCCAAAAACTACGGAGACTCCAGACAGCTTTCGTTATCATTGTCTCCAGCTGTGTCAAACGGATGGTCATCTATGACTGTCAGAAAAGGACAACAGAATTGTGTTGAATAATGTGATATTAAGTCCCACCTCAATTGTTTAGTGTCATCCATAACTTAATTTTCTTACTTGGAAGATGTCACGTCTAAGTGATCCTGCCTAGATTGTCAAAACATTTAAAATTGGATGGTCATCTTAAAAGTTATTTATTTCCCTGAATTGACACTGTGGCACATATTTTCTTTTAATGGAAAAAAGATGAACTAAGAACATTCAGTATGAGTGGCAAACTGTTGCGGGGTAAACAACTGCTCTCTGATTGGATTTGAGATCCTCTTCACTAGGGGGGGAATTCATACTTGGTGCTGTTAACCTGATCAAAAACCCATGACTTAGGGTGAATTTACTATTGCTTTTTGTCTTAATTGTCAAGGCACCAAGCTGCCTTCTAAATACTTATGTTTATACTGATAGACAAGAGCTACTCTGAGCTCCAATCTGAGAAGCTGGTCTTTGCCATGAAAGACAGTGGACGCTGAAGAGACACATGGCTGCTGAAGATGCTGAGAGTAAGCAAAGGCAGAAAGCTCAGCAGTAAACAGGGCACTTATACCACCCCCTCTAAGCCTCAGGAGACAATTAGAGAGAAAGACTGTGAAATGCTGTCCTCCGGGCATGGCACACCCAGTGTAGTCATGACCTCATAGCAGCTGTGGCTGTCTGCCATAGACCTATACAAGACTGTGCCTATCAACAGTCAATCATGGAACAAGGAAGAACTTACAGAGGCTTACGTTCACTACTGCCCTACCAAACTACAGGCTACTGATGGCTGCTGTCAGAGGGCCCTTCATTGTCTTCAGTTAGGTACCCACTAAGAAGCCCGTTAGGATGCATCAGATACAAACCTACGGTCACACCAGATGATCCTGGATAAACTCAGTAGGTCTCAAAACATAAAGCAATAACCAACTAAGAAAACAAAATGACAGAAATAAAGTCATGAATGTGGGAAGGGGATTTGTGGAGAGGAGGAGTAGTAGGAAAAGAAGGGATCAGTAGGGAGTTAGAGTAATTACAGTTCACATGATACACGTATGAAATTGTCAGAGAACAAAAACAAAACAAGTTAGAAAACACAAGCATTTTACAATAATATTTCAGTATTTGCTTTAATGGATGGAATAAAAGGATTTTTAGTTCCTAAACAAGAGCAACTGATGCAATTCCATGTTGCTAGAGTGTTTGTGTTGCTTAGCTGCTTTTTAAATTTTATTCCTGTGAGATAAATGCGTCCTTTACAACTGTCCATTGCTTTCTGAGAGCTGTTACATTTCTAGATGTTTTGAGCTAGGGTGATTTGTTAGAAACTAAAAGTATTTCAAATGTGACTAGAAAGTTAAAGTTTGAAATACATAATGTCGATTTTATTCCTAACTCTAAGTGCTCGGACTCCTCTGTGCATGTGAAGGTAAACCCTGTTCATGTTCTTCAGCTTTGAAGGAGACACAGGTAGTTAACATTATTTTATCAGTTTGTACCTTGACTTTCCTGACCTTGGTTTAGGAACTAGACCTTTGCAAATATGTTTTCCTGGATAAATGGAGGTTCAGTACTCTGGTAGTATTTTAATGCACATGAAAAACTAAACAAAGCATAATAAACAATTTTCAAAATAAAATCACCAAAATTTTATAAACAAGAATTGCCATTTTTTTTTTACTTCTACAAAATCTTGTTACTGAGTCCATTCTAGTGAATGCTTACTTACAGTAGAGAGGTATCATTGAATGGTCTGCCAAAATTGCCTCTGCTCCAAGCTTCAGGCAGAACAGTGAAGCAGTTAAGTGGAATAAAAAAAGGGGGGGCTCACAGTTTCATAGCAATATCTTGAAACTAGGAGCATAATAGCCCCTGCAGGGCAGCAAGGGCTGAATACAGTAAGCAAAAACCAAGTACTGCCCAACAGAGCTGGGACTCATCCTGGAATTAAAAGGATATTACCGAGAAACAGCTTCTTAGGTCCCAGCTTAATGATGTGGCTTGTTTCCTTCTGTCAACTGTTGACTTCAGAAGGCACCTGGCTCTATCGGGATGTTCCAGGAACTTTATTAGGCATGAACAGAACAAGGAGTTCTTAGATGTTCTTTCCTTGGTGAAACCTTGCATAGGTGTTTTGGGCATACCTGTCTTGTAATTTCTGATCACAGGTCACTGGGTTCACAAGGGGAAAAATTAGGTATATCTTCCTAAGCAGTTCAGTGCACTGGCAGGCTGGTATTTCCTGAGGTCAAAGACACAGAACATATATTTTAGCCCAACACTCATGAAATATGACAAGTTTGGAGGTTGGCACATAATTCAAAAATAAGACTGTAGTAGAGTATGAATAAGTACATGCTGCCTTAACCCCTGGAAAATAGAAATCAGTTAATCTGGGAAGGAAGGGATTCATGAGCCCCCACACTAGCAGAAGGGCTATGGACAGTTGATCACTTCTGGGAATGGGGAGGATCAGTTTTCTTTAAGAATGTGGCCCCTGACAGGTTGACCATGCTGTGGTGGATGGCCCACAGTCTGAAGTTCATGAATAGAACTTAAATGAAGCCAAAGGATTATTAAATGTCTAAAAAGAAGAAGCAGACATGGAATTGTGGGTATGGGTGTGCAGCTGGGGCTGGGAAGAGTTAAGGGGATAAGTGTGATCAAAATACATTGTATGAAATTCTCAAAGAATTATTAAAATATTTACTTTAAAAATAAAAGAAAGTAGTTGCTCTGTAGAAAAGAACTGAATCTCTACCCTGCAGACCTCTATAGTCCATTCCTACTGAGAATGTGCAACTAGGAGACATGGTGATGTGAATAACATCTTCCAGTGTTTTATAAAAGCATGGAACATCCATATTAGGTGTCCAGTCTGGAAAAACATTTCTATCTTGAAAATCAAAATAACTAAGTTGCTGAACTTCTTCAACTTCACTTTAATTTAAACTATATGAACCTTAAATCATCCTAATTAAAGCCTGTCATTAACTCAGAAACCCCAGCTTGGCATAAAAAAATCTGGCGTAAAGTGATATTAAATATTTTTACTCAGTCGTAAATTATCAAATTACTTCAAGAGCTGTTTTTCATCAGAAATAGGACAAGCTCAAACACTAGATGAAGTGATCTGTATGATTTTGCATAAGTATGTGTATTATGCAATGGCAAAAGGCAATTTCTGTCGTTTATTGTTTTAATTGGGAATGAAAGTACAAAAGCTTGTGCAGTGTCTGGATTCAGACAAGATTCTAGAACTCCATTATTTGTCCAAGAAGTAGGCATCAGAACTTCATGTGCAGAAGAGGAATTTATATGGCTGTGAAAATTTTGGCATTAAGAAAAGTGGTGCAGATGGCAGGTCCACCTTCCTTTTGTCTTCAATTCTTCCAGTATGTCTGCAGAAATAACCATCGGTTTTCACTGCATTTACTATCTTTATTTGCTAAATTTATCTCCGCATATAGGAGTGTGTTGGAAGCCCCAAGCTAAGTTCTTCTAGGTATAACATGAGTGAAGTTAAAAAAAAATATGCACCCCAAAAACTGGTTCCAAAACTATGGGATTTATGCATGTCTAATTCAGACTTTAGGGGTTCCAAGTCTTGTATTCACTGTGGAAGGCAGGCAGCCATTGTAGTCTTCAAAACCTGTCAAGCCACAGAGCAACCTTGGATTGGAATATTTCTCTCTCTCTCCCTTCCCCCTCTCTCCCTTCCTTCCTTCCTTCCTTCCTTCCTTCCTTCCTTCCTTCCTTCCT
>CABHPR010144521.1:0-12425 GCA_902168415.1 Peromyscus melanophrys | reverse complement strand
ACTCTGTGTAGCTTTGCGCCTTTCCTGGAACTCACTCTGTAGACCAGGCTGGCCTCGAACTCACAGAGATCCGCCTGCCTCTGCCTCCCGGGTGCTGGGATTAAAGGCGTGCGCCACAACCACCTGGCTTCTGCTTTCTTGTTGTTTTCATTATTACTCCATATATGAAAGGAAATACACAACACTTATTTAAGGCAATTTATTTCATTTAACATAATGGAATCCAGTTCCATTAATTTTCCTGCAAACAAGATTTTGCATTGGCATATTCATTAGCCTAAGCATTTAAAGCTATATGTTCCTCTCCAAGCACAAATGTAGCTATATCTAACATATTTAAATTTTTGCATTTATGTTTCTTGTCTAATATTAAAATATGTTTTAATTCTCTGACTACACAGAGTGGCACAGTGTGTGCTATCATAAAAGAATGAAGTGAAACAGATGCACAATGAATACGATACCAGCTGAGGTGAAAACTTCACACAAATGTAGAAATATCTCATTATTTTAATCATATCCCCTCCACAGTTTTCTATATAATTCACACAAACTTAAATGGTGTGGTCTGGAGCAGAGTTAATGTCAGAAAAATCCAGTGTTCTCAATTCAGGCACATGTTTCCAAACGTAGATTATCAGTCTCCTGAGCTGGAATCCATTTTGGTCCTCAGGTGACATAGATTCACAGGACATGAACATAGGAGACAGCCACTCAGGGAATCTTCACTTTATTTTAACAAGTAGTGTCAAAGATTACTTTCATTTGTCCATTCTAGAACCTATTTGCCACTGTAAGTTTGCCAACATAAATAGCATTTGGATCAATATAGAAACTCACCTTTTTTTGAGAATCAATTTCATAGACTTCTTTACAACCTTGGTTTATCTGTGTTTTGTTGAGATTGCTAACACTAGAATGAGTATTACATAGAGAAGAAAGAATGTACTCTGTTTAGGGTAGGAAAGTTTTATTTCCTAGAGATACATCTATGTCTGACAACTGTATCTATTTTTCTCCCTATTCATCACTATTATTTGTGTTGTAGTGGCATACACACAAAACTAATGTAAGGAAATACAAATAAAGACTTTCCTTCAGTGGGTGGTTTTATGAAAGATGAAGTCACTATATGCAGTGCACCTAAGGTAGGTGAGGATGAGAAAGACTGGCAAGGTGATAACAAATGTTGTGGTGATAGAACGTAGGCATTATCTACACAGCAGATAGCAACCACAACTAAAACACCCTACTGAAGATACTTGCAAGATGCCACCAGAAAGTATAGTGTTTCATAGGTGGCAGTACTATGACCATAGATGATGGCAGGCAGGAAATGTTGCAGCTTTCTCAGTGGTGAAAAGTGCTGATGGAAAGCCAGATTGAGCTATCTGAAGGTCTCATCTGAGTACTAGATAATGATGCAATATGAAAAGAATGGGGCTCCTGGGAAAGCACAATCTAGCAATGCTGACAAAAGTCACTGAACAACATACTTGTGTGTGAAAGACCCTAACCCTTCAGGTTTATACCCCCCAAGCCCCAGGAGAATAAGGAACTAAAAAGAAAATCTGGTTCCCAGGGCAAGCTGACTCAATCATTATTCAACCACACCTGCAACAACGTAACACTGTAAAGAGATTTCTGTTAAGAGATGTGCTCAACTGTGACTGGGATAATTGCAAGTGTTCCAGGAAGGACCACTGTGACCTTTGTGTAAACTCCACTCCCGCCCTGATACCCCCCTTGAGGTTTCAGGACACTGACGTAACCCCTCTGTGATCACTCTATGACCAGACCATGATCTTATGAAATTAGCCTCTAGACATAAATCAATTGAAATGAGATTGTATGGGAATTGTAATCTTGTGGCTTTTGTGGGTTTTTCCTTTAAAAGTGCCTATGTGACTGTAGTGCAATGCAACTCTTGCTCTTTGGAGCTGAGTTTGCCTGACTGTACAGCCGCTTTTTCAATAAACCTCTTGCTGTTGCATCAACTGGACCGGAGTCTGGGTTCTTGGGGCACCCACTCGAGACCCTAACCTTTGGGGTCTAACATTGGAGGTTCCACTGAGATTTTGGGGTGCCCCCAGGCCCCCACTATGCCAGTTGGAGGTAAAAATGAGCTCGATCTATGTTTTATATTATTGTGTTCTTGTCCTTTGTCTGGTCAATTTGGCATCTATATTCTGTGCCTGTATGAGGTGCGCAGGACCGGTATCTGGGACCTGAGTGGGGAGCATACGTGCTCAGATGTCCCTGGGTCCCCCCTCTGGAGGTTTTCCTCATTTTCCTCTGGAGTGGTCTGGAGGAAAGAGTCAGACATAGTGTCTCTCCTTCCCGGGGGGAGCGAGGCTGCAGGCTGTTCGCGACCACTCCCATCTGAATCTGTACTTTCGGTTTGTGGCTGAATCGACTACTGCATAGATTGTGTCTGTCCATGTCCTCTCTGTGTTTTTTAGAGTCTGTCTTTTGCTTCTACCTCTCTGTCTCTCCATATGGGGCAACAACTAACTACCCCCCCTAAGTTTAACTTTAGATAACTGGAGGGATGTCCTTGCCCGGGCTCACAACGCCTCTCTGGATGTCAAGAAAAAAAAAGAAATGGATCATCTTCTGTTCCTTGGAATGGCCAGCCTTTGGGGTCAGCTGGTGGGGGGATGGGACTTTTAGAGTTTAGCCAGAGACCCACCTGCCTGGGTGAAGCCTTGCTTCGCCCACCCCAGCAACGCTGGGGCCCCGACTCCACTTCCCCTTTATCCTCACACTCCCCCTCCCCACCTTCCAGCAGCCACTGGGATCTAACCTTTGGGATCTAACCTTTGGGATCTAACAGTGTGAGGAGCCAGAAAGCTAAGCTGAAAGCAAGAAAGTTTTGGTGATATATTGTGTACCCTACTAAAGCTTGCCTGAGGATCAGAGGACAGAACAAGCCACTAGATTAAACATAGAGGCCAGAAAGTGGTGGCACATACCTTTAATCCTAGCACTGGGGAGGCAGAGATCTGTTTGGATCTCTGTGAGTTCAAGGCCACCCTGGACTACATGAGATTGACTCAGTCTAGGAGAGAAAACAGAACCAGGCAGTGGTGGCACACACCTTTAATCCTAGCACTTGAGATTTTGTGCCTTTGCTTGGGAAGCACACACACTTTTAATCCCAAGAAATAATATGGCAGGGCAGAGAAAAGTATATAAGGCATGAGGAGACAGGAACTAAAGGCTCTTTTTGGCTGAGGCCTTTTGGGTGAGGACTTAGAGGCTTTCATTCTGAGGATTTGTGGAAACAGGATTGGCAGAGGAGTTGGCAAAGTGAGGTGGCTGTGACTTGCTCTGCTTTTCTGATCTTTCAGCTTTCACCCCAATATCTGGCTCTGCATTTTTTTAATGAAGACTACCTGAGATTCGAGCAACAGAAAGTATCCATGCTTCCCAGGTGAGTGAAATAAGTAACATATGAGAAAGTTTATGAAGAGAGTTAGCTCTAGACAAGAATTCATAGAATCTTTCCAGAATACAGCATTCTAAAGCTGTGTCATACTTCTCATCACATTGTCTATAGTCTTGCTTTATCTCTTGGAAAAATCAGTAGACATAAAGGAAAGGGAATGACTAATAACTTCAAAATGGAATGACCACAGCAGAAATAAGCAGGTAACTGGAAGTTTCATCAAAGGAGGCACTAAATAATATCTGAGCTGCACAATTTTGGGCTGAGGTGTTAATTTTGTTAATTTGTTAATTTTGGCTGTGAACAGTTTCTAGCATTTTGTGTCTTCCTTTCCTTTGCCAGACATAAAAAAGGTTTCTTTTTTAAATAAATATTTTTATTTTATAATTAATTTAATTTCACATATCAGCCACGGATTCTCCCATCCTCCCTCCTCCCACCCCCCAGCCCTCACTCCAAATCCACCCTCATTTCCATCTCCTCCAAGGCAAGGTCTCCCCTGGGGAGTCAGCCCAGCCTGGTTCATTCAGCTGAGGCAGGTCCAGTCCCCTCCTCCCTATACCAAGGCTGAGCAAAGTGTCTCAGCATAGGCCCCAGGCTCCAAACAGCCAGCTCATGCACCAAGGACAGGTCCTGGTCCCACTGCCTGGGGGCCTCCTAAACAGTTCAAGCCAATCAACGACAGTTGATTCCAGAGGACCTGGTCAAGTTCCATGGGGGCTCCTCAGCTATTGGTTCACAGTTTATGTGTTTCCACTACTTTGGCTATTTGTCCCTGTGCTTTTTCCAATCATGGTCTCAATATCTCTCACTCATACTATCCTTCCTCTTTCTCACCGATTGGGCTTCTGGAGCTCCACCTTGGGTTTGGCCATGGATTTCTGCATCTGCTTCCATCAGTTACTGGATGAGGGTTCTATCATGACAGTTGGGGTGTTCGACCATCTGATCACCAGAGCAGGTCAGCTCAGGCACCCTCTCAACCATTGTCAGTAGTCTATAGTGGAGTCATCTTTGTAGATTTCTGAGGACCTCTCTAGCACTCTGTGTGGTGGTATTGTGTTCCCCAAAATATTGTGCACCCTAATAAATTTATCTGGGGTCAGAGAACAGAAGCCACTAGATACAGAGGCTAGAAAATGGTGGCACTCATGCCTTTAATCCTAGCATTCCAGAGGTAGAAATCCCTCTGGATCTCTGTGAGTTCAAGGCCACATTGGAAACAGCCAAGCATGGTGACACACACCTTTAATCCCAGAAAGCCAGCCTTTAATCCCAGGGAGTGGTAGTAGAAAGCAGAAAGGTATATAAGGCGTGAGGACCAGAAACTCGAGGCATTTGGCTAGTTAAGCTTTCAGGCTTCTAGCAGCAGTAGTTCAGCTGAGAGCCATTCGGATGAGGACACAGAAGCTTCCAGTCTGAGGAAACAAGACCAGCTGAGAAGTTGGCCAGGTGAGGTTAGCTGTGGTTTGTTCTGTCTCTCTGACCATCCAGCATTTCACCCCAATAACTGGCTCCAGGTTTGATTTTATTAATAAGAACTTTTAAGACTCATGCTACAACTCTGCTTCTTTCTATTCCCATGGGGGTCTTCATTTATCATGGTGTCTCTTTCCTTGTTCT
Source organism: Peromyscus melanophrys (assembly GCA_902168415.1). Classification (NCBI taxonomy): domain Eukaryota; kingdom Metazoa; phylum Chordata; class Mammalia; order Rodentia; family Cricetidae; genus Peromyscus; species Peromyscus melanophrys. Next base: position 7,351 of record CABHPR010144521.1, on the reverse strand, counting down.
CTCACTCTGTTCCTGATCCAGCTGGGACCTCCCGCTCCCCTAAGCTCTCTTTCCCCTGACCCTTGCCTTCCATTACCCCTCCCCCATCCCCAGTTTGCTCATGTAGATCTCATCTATTTCTCTGTCATTGGGCAATCGCTGTGTCTTTCTTAGGGTCCTCTTTACTAGGTAGCCTCCCTGGAGTTGTGAGTTGCAGTCTGGTTATCCTTTGCTTTGCATCTAGTAACTACTTATGAGTGAGTACATACTATGTTTGTCTTTCTGAGTCTGGGTTACCTCACTCAGAATGATTTTTTTTTTAGTTCCATCCATTTGCCTGCAAACCGCATGATGCCATTGTTTTTCTCTGCTGAGTAGTACTCCATTGTGTATATGTACCACATTTTATTTATCCATTCTTCAGTTGAAGGGCATCTAGGTTGTTTCCAGGTTCTGGCTATTACAAATAATGCTGCTATGAACATAGCTGAGCATGTGTCCTTGTGGTATGATTGAGCATTCCTTGGGTATATGCCCAAGAGTGGTATAGCTAGCTCTTGAGGGAGGTTGATTCCCAATTTTCTAAGAAAGCACCATATTGATTTCCAAGTGGCTGTACAAGTTTGCATTCCCACCTTAGTCTTCAGGGAAATGCAAAACGACACTAAAAAAGGTTTCTTAAAAATGTAACACAGGGAGGGGGATGGACTTAGGGGAGGTGGGGATCTGGAAAGAGTGGGAGGGGAAGCTTCAAAAAAAAACCCACACACTTCCAAAAGTAAGAAAGTTTTCTGCTTCCCATATTTTCCTTTTGTAATCAGAATAGATCCAATTTTTTTTCCATTTAATGAATCATACATAATCCAAAAGGTGTTTCTCTGCAGACCATTGGTATTACAACTTTTATATCCTGGTAAGAAAACCAAAAACACTTAAATGATCAATTAAATAAATAATACTAGTAAATTGGACCTTATGGTACCAAATCCATATGTGGACATAGTAAGTTTGTGTTTCAAGACACAATGTCATAGAAGGCATTGGATATTTTCATTTCTTTTACTTTGGGGATTATTTTATTAGATCTACTTAATCCAGTCTATTATTTTCAGCATCATGACTAGCATTTATCTTGACAAAAATAAGAATAAACAGTCCTACCACCATGTCAGTGTTGGTATCCTCAATGGTACCACTGTATCACATAATGCTATGAGTTCTCACTTGTGGAATGTAGAGTTTTCTGAAAGTCAATGCAAATGAAAATGGATAAAAATAATATATTAAGCAAGAACTAAATACCACTTTCTAGAACACAATTCCCAGTAATCCATCTACCATAGTCTCACAGTTTGTCACATATTTCAGAGTATCTTACCTCTTAAGTGTCTTGGAGAGAAAATAATAAAAGGTTGCTTTAAAAATATCTTCTTGAAACTAAACATGTTATATGTTCATGTCTCTCAAAAAAGTGATATTAAAAACTCTACAACATGTTCCGGTGCCCTATAGATTGATCTAAGCTAAAATTTGTTTATCAAGTTTGGTGAGCAGTATGTCTGTTATAAGATGTGGGCACAAGTACACTCTGGTCCAGGGTATCAGACTTTTCCTAGATTCTAATAACTGGATGGATTCTTCTGATAGTCACAGAGTTAGTATCACTTTTAAATTCCTCCATAGTAAAGCAGAGACATTTAAAATTATTAAGTATCCATATAATGGTATTTCTTTTTCAATAAAATATTTATTAATATTTAATCTTTAATAAAAATAATAAAACAATAAATATTTATTTTTTTAATATATAAATATATATTAAAATATAAATAAAATATAAAAAAAAATTGTGCATACATTATGGTGAGGGGAAATGATGACTAGCTGCTCTTGGTGGTGGTTTTTATGTGTGTATGTGAGGTGTTGGCACATACAGTGATAGCTGAGGGTGATAAAAGTTTATCTATGATATTAGTGCACTAAAAAGGATGGAAATAGATGTAACACACATTTTAGTTAATATTTTAAGCACAAAAAGAAAAGGCAGAATTGATTTATAAAATGTATGTTGTAACTAAAATATGCTATTATAATAATAATAATAATAATAATAATAATAATAATAATAACAGGTAACATGTAGTAAACCTGTTGATTTACAGATTGGATTTTAAACACATTAGGTAGACCCAAATAAGAACTCAATTTGAATAAAGCAAAAAGAACTTTGTTTTTAATAAAATATTGAATGTCTTCTCCCACCCTGAAACAAGATTATTTTACTAATTATCTTTCAAATTCTAATTGAGGAAAAATAATTCAAATAACTTGGGACAACCCATCCTTTTCTCTATAAACACCTCTTAGAGTCTATTTTCTCAGCAATTCATCTAGAGATTCCTTGTCACAGTGATGTTTTGTCATGGGAAATCTATTCCTGGGAATAGGACTAACCAATACAATTCCTTATGGAGCATCAGTTGACTCCTTGGGATTTATGCTCCTACTAGCCCAGTCAAAGAAATCAAATCAGATTCTTCATTATTTCCACAAACCTCATTTGATCTTAGATAAGGACAATTCCTTGATACATTGAATGCTCTGATCTTCTCCTTTGGCTACAAATAAATATTTTATGAGCCATGGAGCTATTAAATGATAATCACAGAGGCTCTTCTCTCTTAGCATGATGTAGTAAAATCAGAGGCAGGACTGGTTATGCTGGTGCCTTCAAAGAGACCAAAACCAGCCAGCCAGTCATCCATACAGGTGAGGGATGGAGGAAAGATAACATGTAGAATGTGGGCAGACTCAGGGTGTAAGTGAGTGAGGCTTAAACACTGCTTGAATACTAACTAATTAATATTAGAGATGAGAGTCATAGACTTAGGATGAGAAGATGCTGGCCAGTACTGGGGGTGAGGAATAGCCATCCATGTTTCTTCTATAATTCTAACTTTCAACAAGAGAAAATTATTTATCCTCAGGTAATAAAATCAATTTTTGAATCAATTTTTTGATAAAATCTCTATTCTCCATACTCCAATAATAAGAAAATAAAACCACAGTTCTTATATTTTCTTTTTATGTCTAATAAATTTTGTCCCTTATCACATAGCTTCTATGGAGGATCTATTGAATGAAAATGCTAAAGATGGTCCATGAAATATAGAGACCTCATAACTTCTACTTGACTAGTTAGTTTACAAAGTCGCAGAGGCAATTGCATAAGGAAAAAGATTATATTTGCCTAAGAGCAAGTAACCACAGTTTCTCATGATGAATAATGCCCTATTCTAAAAAAAATTGCAAAGACCTCTTAGAAAATTTTCAACAGCATTCAAATGCCAGTGAGCTTTCCCTAAAGAGATCTCCTTGTCTCAGTATATTCCTAGTATTATTTGGAGTGTATCTATGACTTTTAAGAAAATTCCTCTTATGGTGTATTGTATGATTGTCCTGAATAGTTACTAAGTTGTAGGAAGTTACTGTTTACATTATGGATACTCTTAAGAGTTATGGTATTAACCCACATTTTATTATCAGGTCCAAATTTAATGTTCACAATTTTTCTGTGGTCTCTAGGAAACATTTGAGCACACTTTTCTACAGTGTTCCAGTTTTGTCATTTCATTAATATTCATGAATTGATGTGTTTAAGGGCCTCTTTATTCATATTTCTGTTTAAACTTTATTTCTTGGCTGTAAAGAAATGTTAGTGCAAATAAACAGATCATTAAATAAGCTTATTTCTGTACTACATTTACCTAGGGTTACTACATTTTACCTTACATAAATAATTAGAATTTACTGCTAAAAGTGATATGTTCCTTCCATAATTTTTATCTGTACAGTTACTGAGAAAGCAATTGTTATATTTTCCATCATCACATAAATGGAAATAACTTGGGTATATTGGAAACAAATTTGAAGTCATTTAGTTAACAATGACTTGTCTTGTGTAAATTACCTTTCATCTCCAAGTTAGGCATTTATTCAATTATCATTTACTCAGTTGTTACACTAAGATGAATGAGACATTTATACTTGCTAAAGTTATTTTTCTGTAAAAATATAAACATCCAGAAATAATATAAAATTATTTTGTACTCCTTTTTAGTAGCCTTTTATTGAAAAACAACTCCAAACTTACAGAATAGTTATAAAAATACTGAAAATAATCATTTACCTTTATCTGTAATGTACCTTAGCACAAACATTTTAATAAAAAGCTTTGCTTTCTCTATTAACTTTCTATTATCTATCATGTGTCCATCTGTCCACTCAACAACTATCAGGCATCTGTCTTTTATCATTATTTATTATCTATCATTTATCTGTCTATCATCTGTCATGCATCACCTTGATCATTATCACATTATCCATGATTGCTTGTTTCTTATGTTTTCATTGTTAAAATTCAATTGCATGTTCTGGGAAGGAATGTTGTCATTTTAGTGACATGATGTCCTGTTCAAAATATCTCAATTCCAGCCATATAGTTTTGGTTTCTCAAAATGCTGGTGACATTCTCTTGAATCATATGACTATGGAGGAATCAAACAGATCTCTGTATCATAAAATTTCCTAATTTTTAATTTGTAATTAATAACTAGTTTGTAAAAGGTTGATACAGACTATGTAATTGTATTGTCCATTGAAAACTTACTAGCTAGTTTTGTATACTTTCATGTCCACAATGTCATTTAATTTATTAATAGTTTGGCTTCTAGTACTTTGGAATGTACTTTTCATATATATTTACACTGTGTATATGAATATAATATATTTACTCATTAATAGTTTAATTGCTAATTAATAATATTAATATTATATATTTCATGTACTTGAAAAGTAAATACATATATGAATATATGAGACATAGTCATGAGAATATGAATACATACATATATATATTTGATAATAATTTGTTTTATCAATCATTTACTGTAACTCTTTCTCTTCATGCTCAAATTTTCCTAGAACTGAAGATAAAACAAAAAAGAAAATGAGCAATGGTGAACAATTTCAATGCAAGTTGGGAAGGGTACTTTAGTCTTCTGGGTTTTTCTAAATGGCCTCATCTGGAAGTTGCTCTCTTTGTGGTGATCTTGATATTCTACTTGATGACACTGACAGGCAATCTCTTCATCATCATCCTGTCATACCTAGATTCCCACCTGCATACCCCTATGTACTTCTTCCTTTCAAATCTCTCTGCTCTGGATCTCTGCTACACCACTAGCTCTGTCCCTCAGCTGCTGTTCAACCTCTGGGGTCCAGAGAAGACGATATCTTATGCTGGGTGTATGCTACAACTCTATTTTGTCCTTGCACTGGGTACCACAGAGTGTGTTCTGTTGGTGGTGATGTCCTATGACCGCTATGCAGCTGTGTGCAAACCCTTGCATTATTCTGTCCTCATGAGTCCTCGTTTCTGCTACCTGCTGGCTGTAGCATCCTGGGTAAGTGGCTTTACCACCTCAGCACTTCATTCCTCCTTTACCTTCTGGGTACCCCTGTGTGGACATCGCCAAGTGGACCACTTCTTCTGTGAAGTCCCAGCACTGTTGCGGTTATCCTGTGTTGATATCCGTGCAAATGAGCTGACCCTCATGGTCATGAGTGCCATTTTTGTTGTTATACCACTTATTCTCATTTTGAGCTCCTATGGTGCCATCGCATGTACCGTCCTAAGAATGCAGTCAGCCACTCGACTTCAGAAAGTTTTTGGGACCTGTGGAGCCCATCTTACTGTTGTGTCTCTCTTTTTCATTCCAATCATGTGCATTTACCTTCAGCCTCCAACAGAAAATTCTCAAGATCAAGCCAAGTTCATTGCCCTCTTCTACACTGTTGTCACCCCTAGTCTGAATCCTCTCATCTATACCCTAAGAAACAAAGATGTCAGAGGGGCAGTAAGGAGGCTGACTGGATATGAGAGGGAGCAATGAGAGAAGCCCTCCACTGTGTAGTCTTTGATAAGAATGTCTGATCCTTCATAAAGGACACTTTGTGGTCTTTTACAACTCTTCTGGTCACCAAATCATAAAACATAAAATATAGATATTAATTATTTGAGTAAGAATACACTTTTTTTCAAAATATGAAATTATGTCAGGAACTTAGCCAGTGAATCTTATACCTTTCCACTTTGAACAATACAGTCAAAAATCTGTTCCAAATAGTTCATTTGTTCATTTGTCTATTTTACTCAGGAACATATTCCCTACTGACTTTATTAATATGTGTTTACTGTCTTGAAATTTTGGGATTCTTAGTAATTTAGATGGATCTGACATAGCTCTCCTATGGATGAAATTGTAGACTAAGTAAAAGAGGAAATCCCTGTATAAAATTTGGTTTGTCATGGGGCACACACTAAGAAATTAGGGTCACTTCTAAAATAATTCCAGGAAATGTGGCAACAAATCTTGAATATAAATGTCTATTGCTAAATTGAGTGCAAAATGATGTTAGTAATTAAAATAAAGCAAAAGAAATAAATCACATAATTTGCTTTAATGAGCTTAGTGGCATAGTGAAATTATTTTAAATGGAGTCAATCTACCTTTCTATCAATACCTTGCTTTAAAAAATATGATTATATTGTAGTTCTTAGTATGGGGATTTGAACTCTCATCCAATGACCAATGGAAGCAGATGCAGAGATCCACGGCCAAGCCCCAGGTGAAGCTCTAGGAGTCCAATCGGTGGCAGAGAGGAGGAATTATATGAGCAAGAGATAAAGAGACCATGATTTGAAAAAGCACAGGGACAAATAGCCAAAGTAGTGGAAACACATAAACTGTGAACCAATAGCTGAGGAGCCCCCATGGAACTTGACCAGGTCCTCTGGATAAGTGAGACAGTTGATGGGCTTGAACTGTTTAGGAGGCCCCCAGGCAGTGGGACCAGGACCTGTCCTTGGTGCATGAGCTGGCTGTTTGGAGCCTGGGGCCTATGCTGAGACACTTTGCTCAGCCTTGGTATAGGGAGGAGGAGACTGGACCTGCCTCAGCTGAATGTACCAGGCTGGGCTGACTCCCCAGGGGAGACCTTGCCTTGGAGGAGGTGGGAATGGGGGGTGGATTGGGGGTGAGGGCTGGGGGAGTGGGCGGAGGGAGGACAGGGGAATCCGTGGCTGATATGTAAAATTAAGTCAATTATAAAATAAAAATATTTAAAAAAATTAAAATGGCTAACATTATTAGGGTATAATTCACATAAAACTGCACATAAACAATGGACATTTTATGGTTTTATGTATATGTACATGTTAGGGTTATATAATGTAAGTTATAGTATACTATATGTATCATACTGTTATAATACATGCATAATTATATAAATATAAATATAAACACACACA
>CABHPR010144520.1:3865-36417 GCA_902168415.1 Peromyscus melanophrys | reverse complement strand
AAAAAAATATTTAAAAACATTCAATGATAAAAAAATGAAAATGTCTCTCTTGAGATTGGTAACAAGATTAGTATAGCTCCCTAGCACAAACTCAAACCAACATTTCTCATGAGCTTCTACCCATAGCACAAATTCAAGAAAAACAACTAGGAATCACAAGAGTAGAACACAAACTGAGATTCATTATATGTAGATGATTTATTACAGAACCAGAAAATTCTAACAAGCTGCAGATAAGATATCTGTATAGATAAGATTTTTAGGATGCCAAATAAACAAAAAAAATCAATATGATTTCTACATAAGAATGATGAAATTAAAATAATACTATTTATCATAGAATCAAAGTTATTATGTACCCAGGAATAAATCTAGTAAAACTTATATAAGCTCTCCACAGTAAACACAACACAATGGTAATGAAATTAAAGGATACCGGAGGAAATGGAAACAAAGTTGTACAGATTATGAAACTCTATATTATTTATATGTCAGTGCCTCCAGACACGATCTTTATATTCAATACCTTTTTGACCAAAATCTCAGAAATATTCTTTTGAAAATCAATAAGCTAATGCAAAATGTATGTATAAATGAAAAGTACTAATAATACTTAAGACAGTCATTAATAAAACAAGCAGTGTTGGAAGACACAAATCACTAAATTAAAATACTTACTGTAAAATTATAGTGTGGAGATGATATTAAAAGAAACAAACAAATGGAAATGAATAGAATCCAGAAACATCCAAATGGTTTATGCAAGATTGATACCAATTTTCAATAGAACATCAGCAGCCTATCACTAAATAGGACTGGGTTAGTTAGGTATTTATGTTTCAAAAATAATAATTGAGCCACTGAGTTGTCTCAGTGTGGAAAAGTACTTGCTGTTTTGTGTAAACATATAATACAAATGGCAGAAGTATGTCTCAGGTCATTTCAGAAATTGTTGAGAATTCTGTCCAAATCCCAAGCCAAAATTCACTTAATGATATTTTGTGAAACTCTAGTCAGCAATTCACACAGCAATTTTAAATATCAAACCTTCTAACACTATACAATCAAAAGCTATACTACATTGATACTTACCTGCTAAGGAATGACAATAGGAAAATGTGGTCTTCATTTTCCATACCTGAAACATTATGTTTATATAACTTTGTATATACACTAAAAACACTAACACCCATAATATACAGTCATCCTGAGTCTGAAGCAAGGTTATTTCAGACAGTGTTCAGCCGTGTTGTGTAACATGGCAACACACACTGTGCAAAGTGTACATGCTGTATGCTCAGAAACAGGGGTGCAGTGAAGTCACGGGTTGCAACATGGGTGAGCTCTGCCACAAACACATCAGATTCGTTACATGAGTAATTTGGAATTAGCTTTTGCTCTTGGCATTTTCAGAAACCTTTTACCCCTGCCAAGTTTCTCATGACACCTGCACTTACTTATGTCACCCCAAACGTGGTCACAGCCCCCAATTTAAGAAACTCGGTAGTAAATGACAGAGACGAGGAAGAGTGACACATCTTTAGAATGGCTCACCAAGCCCCAAAGTGGATGGACTTCCAGAAAGGTTGATGTGTTAATGAAGCTTTCCTCCTTCAGGTTAATTCCCCCTTCACCCCTCAGGTATGCAGCCCTCAGAGTACGCCTCTATCACAATACTCACTCACAGGCCTGATTTTCTCGTCCACCCCTGTAGAATGAAATACTTGCTGGGTCTGCTGACTTACAACATATAAGCAAGGTGCTAGAAAGATAACATGGTAGGTAAGAGCACGTGCTGAAGAAGCCAAGGACCTGGGTTCAAATCCTGAAGACCAATTTTAAAAGCTGGTGTGGCAATTGATTGGCACCTGTCATCATGGAGTTGTGGAGAGGAGAAGCGGGGTGGGGACAAGAGGATCCCAGGGACTTGCTGGTCACCAGTAAGGTTCCAGGTCTAGTGAGAGACCCAGTCTGGAAGAAAAAAAAATCAAAGAATGACAGGAGAGGACATTCAATGTCCTCTTCTGACTTCTGCAAGCATACACATACACAGGCATGCATACCCACACATACAGGTGTACATACACCATACTCACACACATAAATATGCATACACCCACAAGTGTGTGTGTGTGTGTGTGTGTGTGTGTGTGTGTGTGTGTGCATCTGTAAACCAACTGAGGACTATAATTGTACCTTTCCTACAACACAATAAAACCTTTTTAATAATTTGTTGTATCAAGAACGCAGAAAACTGGGCTGCCGATGTAGCTCAATGTAGCAAGCTCGCCTAGCATGCACAAGCTCCAGGTTTCATACCCAGAAACACACACGTTTATACACACATACATATTCACAGGTATACATGGGTATAGGTAAAAACTGAATGATACAACATGCTATTTCCTACAAGGTAGCCTGATTTTCTACTCTATTCCTTTAAGCACCACTTTTCTACGCTAGCAGCTCCACCGCTGTCGCCCCAACTTCCCTCCCCTATAGAGATGTGCCATCAAAATTTATAAGCAAGTCTTAAGAAAAATGGAGATGCAGTGTTTTGGCTCACCTTGGTTAATTTCATTTCTAATCAGCACTTGGAAATTTATTGTCCTCATTTGGCCATGGCCCTCCTAAGTTTTTCACGGACTTAGATTAATCTCCACTTCCCTTCTAGGCTGACCTTAAGGCTGTCACCTGCATGGTTAAGGTAGCTTTCCAGACGTCAATATTTCATTTTAGGAATAAGAAATAAGAATGATTTAGTATAGGTAAATCCAATCTCATGGCAAAATAAATGTTTTTACTTAAGGCCAATAATCCTTTCACACTGAAAGCATTCTGATTTCTTTTTGTTCCTCCGAATGTGACCTCTAATTCTTTACTTAAGACACTTGTTATAGACATATTCCCACTCACAGGCCCAAGTAAAGTTTTGTGGGTGACTTGAAATCATAATTAGTTTTGGAAAGATAAATATACTAAACCCGAATCCTCTGTAAAGGAGCTGAGGACGCAGCACTTAGCTGACCTGTGGCTTAGGTTGGCTCACCATCCTCTGAATGGAGGCCAGTATGGATTTCATCATAAGACAGGATTGCTTCATTTACTCCCCTAATGACATCATCGTTTTAGGTACCATGATTCACATTTAGGAAATGAAAAAATACAGACTTAAGGAAATTCAGCAGCCTGTCCACAAAGCAGCAGGTTCAAGATTTGAACCCTTGAGCTTTCACTGGTTTGTCTTCCAATTTGTCGCAGAAGGAAAGAACTGCATGTCAAAACACCGAAAAGTAGTCACAGTGCTTACAGCTTCTTAAGAGAAAAGCCACATATGGGTTCAAGAAGCCACTCCCCACACAAAGATCGGGCCAGACTGGTGCTTCCATGCAGCCTTTTCTGCTGAGATTCACAGGGGGTCTTTTCCTGTTCTGACCACCTACCAAGCTTTCGATTTATTTTGAAATGTTAGTATATCATGGTGTCAATCTCCTTGTTCTCTGCTGTGTTTTTATTTCCTTAAAAGCCCATCATTCTTCCAAAGCAAATACTGACCTTTCTTATTCCTGACAGAAACATCCAAGATTTGCCATGGATACTGAAGCTGCGGATAATAATCCAGAGCCTTTATATGTTATGAATTTGTTCCCGATTCATACATTCTTATGATGATATTTAATTTATAAGTCATGTAAAATAAGAGATTGGCAACACTAATTTAAATGAGAAACATTATCACAATATATTCTGAGAGAGTTTTGTGAATGCAGTCTCTCTTTTTTTCTTCCTCTCAAAATATATCACACTATGCACCTTCTTGTGAGGATGTAAGATGATGTGATGTCAAACATGAGCTAAAAGAGGCAAATACACAGGTATTGTAACAAGGGATCATGATGCTACATAAGGGTTATTTAAAAACATTTTAATGTGGCAATCCATCTGATAACTAATGTGACAATTAACTAATGGATGAGTAGCATATACAGAGTGGATATAATGCAAGTGGAAGATTCATAGTCCAGGAAAGTAAAATGGGATTTTTTTATGCTACTCAGAGTAGTATATAATTTAAAACCCATGCATCATTTATTTCTTGAGTTTCCATTTAATAATTTTTGACTATGGTTGAGCATAGGGTGCTACAACTACGGGAGTCAAAACAGTCAGTAAGAGGAGATTATTGTCCGCTCTATTTATTTTACGTCTGTTATGAAACCAGAAAAGGTACTATACCAGAATTAGAATCCCTGCTCAATCCACATCAGTTTGAAAGAGTTTTAAGTGCAAACAAAATATAAATTTAAGAAATTAAAATATTAAACCCACATTCACAGAACTATTGCGCTAACTGATAGTGCCTTTGGATATCCTAAAAACATATTTCTGGTTTCTTAAGTGAATTTTTTATGGCAAAGAGTGCTGTTTCTGACATCACTATGCAGATTTAAGAGGTACAATATGATACTTTGATACATATGTACCCCGTGAAATAATCCAATGGAGTTAGCATGGCTACCACCTCAAACACTTATTGTTCCTTTTGTGGTGAAACAGTCAAGATCTCCTCTAGCCATTTGGAAGTAGAGAATATATGACTCAACAATAATCAGCCAGTTGTGCAACAGAACACCAAGGCTTGCTCCTACTAATTCTAACTTTACTCTCCTGAACCAGCCTTCCCCTACTTCTCTTTGATCCTACCCTCTCCAGCATCTGCTAGCGATTATCCCACTGTCTAAGTCTACAAACCTGACATTTTATTTCATATATAAGTAAGATCATGGGGTCTTTGTCTTTATGTACCTGGCTTATTTTACTTTGGTAACATTTTCTCTTTAATTCCCTTCATTAAATCATGGGCTAACTTATCTGTGAGGCGTTATGAACTGGGGAGCCGGAAACAGTTGGATTTGAATATCAACACTGCCATTCAAAACACTGAGCATATTATTTGCCTCCAAGAACCCCAGTTCCTTCAGTTGTAAAATAAAGGCAATAAATAGCACTCTGGAGATCAGGAGCCTCTTTGCTTCTGTTAGGCAAGCACTTAGGTGTCTGACATCACTGTAAAGAAAGTGTCTACACAGATCAGTCTAGAAAAGCTTGGGAAATCCATAGGATCCCAGTGAAATTACTTTCTTCAATGTGTAAGAATCTCTCAGTGAGAAGCATTCAGTAGACAAGGGTGAGAATAATGAGTGACACCCTCAGAGCAAATGACCTAAGGGACCCTGTAGGCTGTAGAGTGGCCTTGGGACAGATGACATCAAGCAGACTATCAGTGCTGATGGCATTGTCCTTTACTTTGTCCTACTAGATCGTACGGCCAACTCCCTGCAATCCCTTACTTCTTATCCAGCTAGGACTCCTACTTCTTCAGCCTGGATGACCTTCAGCCTGTGTTTATCCTTCATAATTTTTTTTCTTATACTGCCAGATCACCACTGAAGCATGAAACTTTATTTCACTCCTCTCAATGTCTTCTCTTTTGATCTTCAAGAACCTCAGCCAAACATTTTCTTTTGTAAATCAAAAGCTTTTCCTTTCAATTATTGTGTCTGATGTGGGCTTCAGGAGTTATTTTGAAGTTTTTTTTAATCTCTATTTTTTTCTTACTCTCCTTTCAAAAAGCCTGCTTCTTTAAGAATTATTTTTTTGGAAACCTCTGAATGAGTAAGATAATGGTCCCATAAAAAGAAGAACAGAAAGAAGAATTACCAAGGTTGACATTTCAGTCTAATACGATATGACTTTGCAGAGCAGATATTTGCATGTGTCACTTCTTGACTAAAAACTGTCAATGCTTTGAAGTCCGAGGTTTAATCTTGTCCCTCTGTATATTTCTCCAAGTATCCAGCTGCTCGTCTAGCACAAAGTAAACAGCAAATATTTGTTGAATTCATCTGAAAAAAAAAACTGTGCTTTTTTTTTTTTTAACCCAAGGTCAAAGTCACATAGAATGACTTGGAAAATAGTAACTATAGGCAGCTCGATGTAGTAACTAGTGGATACAGATTTGCAAAGCAATTGTACTTTCAAAATTAAAACCATGCTGCACATCGTATTGGCCTTGTTGCTAAGGCAAAGGCCATATTGTAAGTGAGACAAGTACCGCAAATTCAAATGTTCTTTACATATCCTGCAGGAATTTCAGCAATAAACCTAAATAAACTGTAACTCACCTGATTATCTGTGCCTGTGAATAACCCAAAGCAAATCAGCTATAAAATGCAAGGGGTATTAGTTGGAGATGATGAAAATAAAACTCTGGGAGCTGTTTCCTCTGGTTTTAGAGATATGGGATGTTTTGTCAGCTTGAAACTACTCACTATTTATTTATTGTGCCTTTTTGCTGTTTTTATTTAGGCGACAAAGGGGAAAAGGGTCTGCTCGGGATTCCAGGGGAAAAAGGCAAAGCAGGTAGGAACGACATGCTCATTTTGTTTCTCGTTGATTTCTGACACCACTCCAAACGTGTCCAGCTCAATACTACACTGTAAAACAAACAAACAACAACAACAAAAAAAACCTTTTCCATGCATTCAACCTTATTTCCAAGGGATAGAGGACATGGAAGAAGAGAACTTCCTGTCTTCCCACTGGTGACTTTCCAAGCCCCTGGGAAAGAAATGAGGGCACATTCCATCCCCGTCACACTCCTGATGAGAAGTAAGCCTAGCATATCAGGGAGCAAAGCACAGTGTTTGGAACCAAGAGGAAAGTCCATACCAGAAGCTGCATCAGCAGCCGTGCTTTGTATCCTGAGCATCTGAGCGAAATACTAGCCTGTGGTTGGCCTCCTGTGCTGATCTTTAAGGCTACTTGTCTTCTAGAGCTGGGGGAGTCCTCAGAGAGTTCAGTTTGTAATTTTTTGATACCAGGAAGTGCAGTAGGTGGTTTGGGGAGAATTCCAGTTGTTTCTATTCACAGTGGTCTAGTGAAGACCCATTCAAAGAACTACCTTATATTCCTTGCGTTTATCTGTGTACGTGGATCAATTAAGGAACAGGGTATTTTTCCAATTGGCTAATAAAATCAGATTAACTTCCCATACTGCCAAGTAGTAAAGAAATGGAAAACTACACACAGCCACCATTACACAGAAATAAAAGAGAATCATTTGAATTTACCACCGTGTTCTTTGATTCTGCTTCTCCTCACTAATAACACGAGGCAGTTAGAAAGCGGAGTGAGTAAAGGAAGATGCACAACAAATTAAAATAATAGCTAACCCATAAACTGGACGGCTGCCCTTTAAAATTTAAACTGCATCTATTCCCAGTATTTAAATGTAGTCTTTGAAACTTGACAGCTTTACTTTTCATGGATAATCAGAGTTAACATGTGATTGAATCATGAAAAGTTTCTTCTATCTTGGGAGAGCTGTGTGAGCTCGTGAATAATGCAGTACCAGGAGAGAGGCCTGGCTGCAAATATGTTTTAAGGAAGCTGTAAGAAGTTTCTTCTGAAATTGAGCAGACCGTTTCTGGACTCAACAAAAATGCCAAATGGCCCACTGTGTGTACACAGGGGTTTGTCTCATTCATTCTTTGTAAAACTACTTAGAGTTGTTTTTTTTTAACTCATTCCAAACAATCTCTAAAGAATGTTTTATGAATTCTTAAAGATAAAATAAAATAGAAACCGTGTTTTAAATGAAAAGTTAAACACTTGGTGGTTCATAAAGAGATGTACCCGAGCTAGAAAATGGTAGAAAGCATGAAAAACACTGAGAAAGGAGAAATGGTTCAGTCCAATGTGTCCTCATGTACTTCGATGTGAATTCATAGCTTTTTCATTTACCAGGTACCATCTGCGACTGTGGGAGATACCGGAAAGTGGTTGGACAACTGGATATTAGTGTCGCTCGTCTTAAAGCATCTATGAAGTTCATCAAGAACGGTAAACATAGAAAATGCCTCATGTCAAGCAAAGCATCACAGTTCAAAAGCCTCCCAAAATATTGATTGTTCTCTCAGAAGTCAATATTTTTTTATTCCACTGCACAGAATCAATTATATGCAGGTGGTATATTGGCAGGAAAACGGTCTTTGCTAAAAGAGGGTGTTAATTCCACTGAACAAGAGTAAAGACCATTACTTAAATTCTTTGGTCAAATTAAGCAAATTTTATTTTCTGTCTGACAGGGCTATCTCCCTAAAGTGGGGTTTGAGAAAATAGCATTGAACATAGGAAAAAGTAGGGCTTACATACCCTCCACACTACAAAGCTAGGGGGTTTCCAAGGGTTTTTGGTTACATAGAAATGTAGCAGAACATCTTAGCTTATCAGGGTGTAGGTTAGGGTTTAAGGTGTGGAATGTCAAATTTCAGAAAACGAGTAAGACCTGGTCAAATCCAAGTTTAAAGAAAATGGGAGTGAACTTATTTTGACCTTGTAACAAGATGGCTTCTAATCTTAAAGTCAGGCTGGTCTACCAAGGGGAAGAAGAAAACAGCAGAGCTGGGCAAGCTGTGCCAGGAGAATAAAGAGAGATAGGGTCAAATAGAAACAGCACCTTAGAAAATATGAACAGAAATATGGCTACTTCCTTGAGTACTTGGGATAGCACATAACTACTAACAATATAGCATTTAGTGTTTTTCATTATTATGTTGCAAGTGCTGTGAGTCAACCGAAGCCTGGAGAATGCCATGCCCAAGGATACAGATAGCCGAGTAGGGTTTTCTTGACTCCTCTGCCAATAATGCGTTCAGTACAGGTCTTAGGTGTGTCTATAAATTTTTCAACTTGACCGTTTTTCTTGCCCTTTGTCTGTTTCCCACACTAAGCAGCAGTAAAGTCTTCAACTTGGAAAGGGCTGTGCTGAGACAGTTTTATTGAAGGAACTGATGCAGTGACTATTATGGCTAACTTCAGCTGGCTGGACTTTCACTTAGTGTAATCTAGATGCATGTGTTGCACATTAGTAGAAGCACACAAATGCCATCTTGTGTTCAGAGTCAACATGTAATGATAGAGGCCTAGGAAATACTAAAGCTTAACTAAGCAACTTAATTGGATTTAAGTTCTAGTTGTAAGTCATAGATAAGATTCTGTATCTTGGGGCTGGAGAAGAAGGCTCAGCAGTTAAGGGCTTATACTGCTCTTTCAGAGGGTCCCAGTTCAGTTCCTAACACAGTTCACAGCTGCCTGTAACTCCATTTCCAGAGGATCTGACACCACATCTGATTTCCATGGGCACCCTCACATAGCATGGCCTATGCACAGAGAGACACAATGTATTTATATGTATATGTATGTATGTGTGTATATATGTATATATATATATATAAATTTAAAAATAGAATTCTATATTTTACATGACTCAGACAATCATGAACACATCAGAACCAAAAGTTATAACATTTCAGTGACCACAAATTTCTTGGTGAAGCTAAAGACCCCAAAAATGAAGCCAAAAGCACAAAGAACATATTATGAGTTGAAGTTGATTTTCAATGCCTAGTTGCATCTTGACACTGAGTCCATAGCTAAGTTTCACTTACAGCTGTGTGGATAATCTCAATCATTGTGTATGTCCATATCCTAGAAACTCGACCTGAAGTGGACAAACATTTTTATTATTCCTAGACTGTCCATTTTATTTGCCTGTTCCAGGCACTGGACTGAAGAGTGTCAGACATGAGCACTGCCCTCAAGACATTCCCAGTTCAAGGGAAGATACACACAAGCAAGCAGAGAGTAGATTGGAAGGGACAATGGGAACACAGATGACTCCATGTCCAGCAAGGAGCATTGGAAAAGCTTTATATACATTTTCTCTGATATATATATATATAAAAACACCAGGGTCTTCCCAGGCATGAAAAATGTAAATATAGAAGAAAGGGGGACAATTATACCTGAAACATAAACTAGGTTAAAAAAAATGGTTAGATGCTCTGGGTAGCAGCAATTGTTAATTGGGCTTTGTTTCCAGGGCTGCTATTGGACAGATGTGTGGGAAGCTAAGGAGGAAGGGGAAGGAGAACAGATGGTAGACTTTTGTTTTCACTTGATAAACAGGAAGGCACAGAAGAAAGGGAAGGCGTGACTACCTCATTATGACCTTGCAAAACAGCTCTTGAATGCTGAGTAAGTGCATTGAGATCCGACAATATTATACCGGTATTTGCTTCTTCTTTTCTTGAGACGTGTTAATGATATTCTTCCTCTCCTCCCTTCAGTCATAGCAGGGATCCGGGAAACGGAAGAGAAATTCTACTACATCGTGCAGGAGGAGAAGAACTACAGGGAATCCCTGACCCACTGCAGGATCCGGGGAGGAATGCTAGCCATGCCTAAGGACGAGGTCATTAACACTCTTCTTGCTGACTATGTCACCAAGAGTGGCTTCTTCCGAGTGTTCATCGGCGTGAATGACCTGGAGAGGGAAGGGCAGTACGTCTTCACAGACAACAGCCCACTGCAGAACTACAGCAACTGGAGAGAGGGAGAGCCGAGTGACCCCTATGGCCATGAGGACTGTGTGGAGATGCTGAGCTCCGGCAGGTGGAATGACACAGAGTGCCATCTGACCATGTACTTCGTCTGTGAGTTTGTCAAGAAGAAGAGATAATCTCCCTCGTGTTACATGGTCAGTCTTCTCTTAGGCCTCCCAACAGTTTCATCCATCTTTGCCCTTCCTAATCACACTGCTTTACTAAAATGACGTAAGAGTCCTGTATCCACCATCTTCTTCTTCTGTGTCAGTGGTGACAATTTTATGCATACTGTTTGCTTGGTACATTCTTGGGGATCTGTCTCTCCCATTTCTCTTTACCCCTCTAACTTAATGGAAGGAAGACTCTAGAACTCCGAACAGACATGGAGAGGGTTGTTCCTACACAACACATGTTATAGTCCTTTTGTTAAATTGCCCCTTGCTATTAATGGCTCCATTTTTTTCATAAATGTATTCATACAAACATTCCTCACCTTCAACATAGAGAATGGGGGGGGTGGAGTGAAGCCTTCAGAAAACTCTCAAAGCGTTAAATTGAAGTGCTACCATCTCCAAGGCCCCTTCCCCTTCCATCTAATATGTTACTCCTGGAAAAATTTCATGGGAGGCCTTTCACTCTCTGTAAATGAATGTTGCTGGAGGTGCCCTTCCTATTATTTTGACATCACAGGGCTATGTCAGGCTCAACATTTGGAAGGTATATAGAATCCTCATTTACCGAGTTGGCAGCAGGCTACCTTTAGCTGCAGATCAAACCTCAAAGCAGCTTTCGTCTGGCATTTGAAAATAAACAGTTGAACAAATCTCCAGCTTATCTCCTTCTAAACTGATGCTCCACTTTCAGGTTGTGACACATGATTCGATTGTTTAAAATGCTGGCAAAGCAGTTAATGAAATAAGAGGAACAGATCAACAGCATATGCTCTCCTTAAGCCATCTGTTCATGACGTCGCCCATGACTAACGGGTTGAGAGATGGGATTTACTGACATTAGTTCCGTGAATTCAACAAGAGTTACAAACCCATGTCCTACAGAGTCCAGAGAGATGGCATAAATAGATGAACAGGAAGGAGTGAAGCCCTTTATCCACTAAGCACAACCTGCTCTTTGAAGGAACTAGCTACTCCTTAACTACTGCAGTTGCTGCCGTACAGGATCCAGCATCGCTGCAAGCCAGTGTCCTGACATTTGAACAGAAGTCAGACAGCTGCAACTTTATAACTCCATATTTTTAAGTGTTGACAATTAATCAATATCTAACCTAGATTTTAAGACCTCCAAACGTCTGCGAGCCAAATTGTGAACTTTCCATTTCCATCTCTGGGGAAAGTTCTAATTGTGCCAGGTGTTGTTAGGAAATGATGACATCAGAGTCAGGTCTCCCGTGAATGCCTTATTCAGTTCACCTCAACAGGAGAAATTTGTTAACTCTTTGACATTTATCAGGTTATTAAACTAGTTACAGAGTATCTTTTGAGAATGTAGCATAGGGTATTCTGAAGGCTGATCAGTTAAATACAACTACAATTCAGGGCACCAGGCCAAAGGCCAGCCAAGATCTCAGAAAACTGGAACACCCAGAAACATGCAGAGGAAAAAAGGGGGCTGAAGAAAGGGCTGAGAGGAAAGAGAGGCAGCCAAGAGCAAACACAGCCCAGGGCGGCTCCTGTTGGATCTGTGCTCGCAATTGCTCTGAGTCCCTGAAGTCTGAATGTTTTAAACATATGGCAAATGCTATCATTTCTATTATAAATGGTATAATGCTAACAGTTCTCTCAATAACTCACTTTAGTTTGGAGAATGCATCTAAGAGTAGATGACAGCTTCAAAGAATAGGCTCTATCCTGTAGCCCTGCCTGGAAGAACCTCTTAAGACATTACATATTTCATTAGAATTACATGAAAATGCATGTCTTTTTTCTATCTTTCTTTCAAGGTAGAACATCAGTATATAACCCAGGCTGTCCTTGAACTCTCAGTCTTCCTGCCTCAGCTTCCTGGGTGCTAGGAAGATTCCTGATTGCATGCTTGGAAGATAGCAAGATGTGTATGGGGCAGGGAGAAATTAAGTGGACAGCATGACCCACAGCATTGTCTACAGAGAGCCTGAATTTGTACAGGTGTTATCGCTGATGAGAAGGTAGTAGCGTGGTTTCATTCAGCGTGATACATGTGTGAAAACATTGTAAAAAGTTCAAACCCTAGATCTGGCATCATGGCTGCTGCCTAAATGTCCTTCCTTTCTTACTGTGACCTTTCCTGGCCATATTATGAGAATAATTTAAATGTTCTTTATCTCTTGTGTCCTTATCATTTTCTCTTTGTGGAGAACCTTGACAACTAACAAGGAATTATGGTGAGGTATTTGGAAGAGTACCAGCTAGACACACAGTATGTGCCACAAGACTTAGACATTACTACTAGCTACGTGTGCTGTAAGATGCATAAGAGAAACAAAGAATATTTTGTGATATATAAAAAGTACTTAAGTAAATATATGTCAGCATATTATAAATAGAGAATCTATATTTAACTACACAAAATACAAGTTTTAAAACATAAAAGTAAAATCACCTGGAGAGAGAGCTCGGTGGCAAAGAGTCTATGTTGCTCTTTCAGTGGACTCTAGCTAAGTTCCCAGCATCCATAATATTTGGCTAAAAATTGTCTGTAACTCCAACTCCAAGGGGTCTCAGACTTTTATCTGGACTTCATGGGCACCTGCTCTCACATGTACACAGCCCCATACACAGATATACATATATGCACATAACTTTAAAAGTAAAATAAATCTTTTTTAAAAGTAAAACTATTAGCTGTGTTGCCTTTAGCTTATTATGCCTTCATACTACAGCTGAATCCTCTCATTTGTGAGGGAAAACTTATATTATATCATTTCAAATGGAGATTGAAGAATAATCATTTTCCATTGATCCTGTATATATAAACCTTTATATAACATAAGGACGTGTTTCACTGTAACTCTAACAGATGGTCATTCAGTCTGCATTTGAATGTTTTGGTAATTTAATAAGCTCTTATAGCAAATTAAAATACATTTCATCTAATTTGCACCCATTGTCCTTGTTCTGCCTTTTGGCATTTGAAATTGTGAAACTGAGTCCTGAGATCAGCTAGGGAATCAACAGCAAGCTCTTAAGGAAAGGCGATGCTGGAAAAAGAATTGTCCTCACCATGCCAAACATCATCAAAGTGATGCCCAGTACCACAACATTCTCAAATCCTAAATAGTGAGCAACATCACCAATAATTCCGTGTGCATGAGTCACAAAAGGCAGAGATGAAAAGTGTGGATAGTAACTGACTGGGACATCTCAATCAAAGATAATTTATTCATTGGGATGGAGTGAGTATGTTACACAGGGTCTAACATCTTGGGGAAGACACTGTAAATAGATGGTTTTTAAAGCCCATAGAAAGGATTAAGGATGGCTGTCCAGTAGCAGTGGGATAATGAAGTCAAGATCAGGATCCATGTGCAGAAAAGCATGAAGCTTCCTTGAGGAGCAGTTAAATAAGCTATGTTTAGTAGAACAGCAGAATTCATTAATTTCAGCCTCCATCATACATACTATGGTGTAATATGTTTTGGGTGGTACCATGTTGAGATGGGAACTGGAAATACCATGGAGAAGATAGCTCAGATTCCAGCCTCATGAGCAAAGCTTACTTCAGATTCTTTGTACATTAAGCCTATGATAATGAACTTCAAGATTGAAGGCATTGCCAAGGTTATATAAAGGCATGCTGCTTTTACATCATGTTGTTATAACAATCTCTTCTACAGTATGCTAAAATAAATTGGCTGAAGAATTTTTGTAGGAGGATTTACATCACCCTTTCTCAAAGAGTAACACTGACACATCTGTTCAAATAATTTAATTAATCTATTTTGGCTTACTCATTTTTATGTGAACACGAAGTTCCCATGTCATTGTGTACATCCACCCACATTATTTCCTAACAAGATAGAATATCCTTGTGTTTGCACATGAATGAACATTGACAGGTGCTAAATGTTCATTCTGCTGACCTGAAGGGACTCTAGTCATCCCAGGCCCAGCAAACATGGCTCTGGAAGGCCTTTCCCTTCTCCCCGATTCCCTCTGCCTTGCTAAAAAAAAAAAAAAAACCTGTTAGATTGTGTTTCTGAAGCTAGCCACCAAGGCCTATTCCCTTATTTGGCCAATCCCTCCTCCTGAGGCTAACTACAAAGGCCCAGCAACATTTGATGTTGATGTCCAACAATCAAAACCCCCTTTGTCTCAGCTAGTTAACATGCCCAACTAAAATTAAACACCTCATCCTAACACAGGGTTTCCCATTTTACCTTTATAAACCACCATTTCCTATGTGCCGTGTCTGTCTCCTCTCTATCCAGAGACGGTCCTTTGTTCCTCTGTGACAAATACTCCTTACCTGTCTCCCCTGCCCCTTTTCTTCCCTGTCCCTTGTTTCCTTCCTCCTCTCCACATTCCTCCAGCTCCAGTCTTTGTCACTTATCCCTGTCTTCTGTCGATCTGGGGCAAATAAATCCCCTTTGTGCTGAGAACTTTGTCTGGGGAGTCCTGAGCTGACCTCATTCCTTTCATGAGCTACACCACAGTCAGTAAAGCTCTGATTGATAGTGAAATATGAAGTGGGGAGAAAAGTGATACCTTCATTTTATAATTGAATAGACTGTGATTATAGCAAACCTAACCCACTACTTGCAATTCAATTTGGGAAATAACAATTTCTGCGCACCAGTACAATTTAAAAGTATAGGCCCCTTTGGCATGTGTGTTATTCTCATTATGAATCTTAGTTTAACTTATCAATAGTTAATTGCTGCTTTTTGTGTATATCCCGTCAGTCAGTCTGCTTCCAGGAGCTGAGTTGAAGATGGGGACTGGTTTCAATTTACCCTTTGATCTACTGAGAGAATTCTAGTCCCAGAAAGAGTACTCATAACTTCAATCATGACGTGTAAACTATCCAAGAAGTCACAGAAGCATGGCCAAGCCTTGAGAAAATAAAGTAACATTCACATCCAATCCAATAAGGTGATTGTAAATATTAAACTGAGAAACATAGTCTGCATGGTATGAAATTAGGGGATGAGAGGCTCTTCCCTGACTATCCACAACTTTACATAGCTATATACTGAAGCAACTCACATAATGGAACCCTGGAGAAAGCTAGCCAGCAGAAAGGATGTGTTTTAGAAGTGGGCGCTTTCCGGAAATGTTAATGTTTTAAAACCTTTTCCTCAAATTTCTTCTGCGAGTTTATCTTTGACTTTTCTGTGCTTTTCAGGGATGCACATTCTTAGATGCTGAGGCACTTGTGTGCCCCATAGCTCTCCATTTCACGTGACACAGATGCTGTGCTCGCCCTCAAGAAGCTTAGAACACAAAGAAAAAGAGTCAATAAACACAAGTATATGTTACTTTGCTCATGGTTGTGACCAACTTCCTGACAATGTAATTTATGAGAGGAAAGATGTATTTCGGCTCACAATTTGAGCTCATATAGTCCGTTACAGCAGGGAAGGGTTGGTGGTGGGCAGCTCACTAGCAGGACTATGCAACAGTTGCTCCCATCTTACATCAGGTCAGGCAGGTGAGGAGGAAGACTAGGATCCTGGCAGGTGCACACTTCCTAGTGTGTCTGCTTTTGGGTCACCCGAGCTTCTGCCCACAACCCCCACTCGGACTCTGTAAATGGCACTGGTAAACTTTGGTTTCCCCAGGCTGAATTTCAATGGAATTGAACTTTGGTTCGTGTCTGAGACATTAGCAGGAGGAGGTAAGAAGCTGCCCAGCCCCCAACCACAACACAGAGCTAAAAATTCTTGTGCCAATCAGTAAATCAAATGGAACAGTATGTCATATTGCTTTTCACCTATGTGATGGGATCACGGGCCTACTAGATACTTTTAATGGAGACCTAGATGGCCAAACATGAAGTTTCTGAAGAAATATCCAAGAACAAATGGAATATGAGACAGGAAACGATCAAATTTGACTAAGTCTTGAAGATGTAATTTTCCAAGACTTCTAACACCCCATAGGTGCCCAAGGATGTCTTCTGTCTACCACTGTATGGAGTAGTTTCCCTGCCATGCTTCTTCACACCCAGTAGCTTCAGTCATGTTCTTCCAGAAGGAGTTTGACACAGGTGTCTGAAAAAGAAGTGAGATTTTCTTTCTTCCCAGACAAACACCTCCACAAACACAGACATTTGTTAAAGCACCCACTCTCCAGGTTGGGTGAGCTGAGGTAGACTTTACTGAATGTGCAGTGAAGGAGATTCATTCCTTCAAAAGCTTAAACTAAGGTCCCTTAACATTCAGAGCCACTGAGTCCATACACGCAAATGGGGGTGGGAGGGCAAATAACTTTCAATGGTCTTCGTAGGCGCCCTTTATTCTTTTTGGCAATTGGTAAAAGGAAAGAAGTTATGTCAAGAGTAAAGGCAGCCGGGCGTTGGTGGTGCACGCCTTTAATCCCAGCACTTGGGAGGCAGAGCCAGGAGGATCTCTGTGAGTTCAAGGCCAGCCTGGGCTACCAAGTGAGCTCCAGGAGAGGTGCAAAGCTACACAGAGAAACTCTGTCTCGAAAAGCCAAAAAAAAAAAAAAAAAAAAGAGTAAAGGCATTAAAAACCTATCATCCCAACAGGTTCATGCACATTACACTCCAAACAGTGTGTCTGAGAGTGTCCAAGAATTAATGGTAAAGAAAAATTATGATCAA
This sequence comes from Peromyscus melanophrys, assembly GCA_902168415.1. Classification (NCBI taxonomy): domain Eukaryota; kingdom Metazoa; phylum Chordata; class Mammalia; order Rodentia; family Cricetidae; genus Peromyscus; species Peromyscus melanophrys. The sequence continues at coordinate 19,186 of CABHPR010144520.1, read as the reverse complement.
AGGAAGAATGCTTCAGAACCTCAAGCTCACAAAACACTCAGGAATGCAAAGAATTTGACAGCAAAGACTCGCAGAGGTTTCAAATATCAGGAACAAGATACACAGCGATTTCTATCCACTCAGAACTAAGGGCTTGTTTATAGAGGACACAGCCCTTGTTTTTTGAATATCACCATGCAAATATTACTTACTAATTTGTGGTATGGGAATTGGTAAAGTCCAAACATTAGTCCAAATCAAATTATTTTTTCCTTTGTTTGTAGCTGTTGGTTTTTTTTGTTTGTTTTGGTTTGGGTTTTGGTTTGGTTTTTTTTTTTTTTTTTTTTTTTTTGAGACAGGTTTCTCTGCATAGTCCTGGCTGTCTCAGAACTCAATCTGAAGACAAGGCTGGCCTCAAACTCACAGAGATCTGCCTGGCTCTGCCTCCCAAGTGCTGGGATTAAAGGCATGTGCCATCACTGCCCAGTCAAATCAAATTCTTGAATTTTCTAAAATGTAAGGAAAGCCCTTTAGGAGATTCCTAGTGACATAATGCCTACCCCTGCCCCAATGACACTGACCATTTGAAGGAAGAGGGGCCCTAGACGACTTTTTTTTGTTTGTATTTTCAAAAAGAGAGACACAAACATATATCTTAACTTCTTGAATTCCTAAAAATTCTCACTATGTAGGGGTGTTTAGAGTTATTTTCAAACTTATTCAGAAACTGTTCTCTCTCTCTCTCTCTCTCTCTCTCTCTCTCTCTCTGTCTCTCTCTCTCTGTCTCTGTGTGTGTGTGTGTGTGTGTGTGTGTATGTGGGGGGGGAGTGGATGTGTGCGAGTGTGCATGCGCTCAGTTATGGGGGGTGGGTCACGTGCACCAGAAGACAACCTTTGACATAGTTCCTCAGGAGCCAAAGAGACAAGTCCTCTAAATGGCTTTGAGCTGGCCAGTAGGCTAAGCAGGATAGCTAGTAATCCCCAGAGATCTGCCTGGCTCTGCCTCCCCTGTGCCAGGGTTATTAGGGTATACCACAAAACCCAGCTGTCGCTGTATGTCACGATACAGGTGTGTGAGTTCACGCGGATGTGTGGAATGAAGACTCAGAGACATTTTAAGAATGAATCTAGCGCCGGGCAGTGGTGGCGCACGCCTTTAATCCCAGCACTTGGGAGGCAGAGGCAGGTGGATCTCTGTGAGTTTGAGGCGAGCCTGGGCTACAGAGTGAGTTCCAGGACAGGCACAAAGCTACACAGAAAAACCCTGTCTCAAAAATAAATTAATTAATTAATTAATTAAAAAAAAATCTAGCCGTTCATGACTGCACGGGGGTCCAGCCTCCAAGGACTGAAGCACTATCCCTTCACCAAGGGCATTTTTATTTCTCTCTATCAAAGTTTAGCCAGTTAATTTCCATACCTTCAAAGCAACCTGAAAAGAGCTCCCACAGATAAAATGCCAAGTGCAAATTTCTTGATTTCCCAGGTACCACGGTTTTCTGGGTTTCCTGAACCAAGTTTTGCATAGGCCTTTGATCCTTGGGAGACTCTCTGATCCTTGACTCTCAGACAAGATTCACATAGGGCGATAAGAGAAACAAAAGGTATAAGAGAAACAAAAGGTGTGGTTAAACAAAGGAAGGATTAGGGCTAGGTGCTACTCTTTGGAGCCAGGCCAGGAGCTCAGCAGGAATGCAGCCACACCTGGCTTTTCAGGTGAGTTTTGGTGATTGAAGGGCACAGTTGATCTGACAGAGATGGTGGCAATTTGGCTCAGAGAACAGTTCTGTACAACACTGATGGACCTGAAGAAAACAAGCCTTCTGCTTTCACTTTCTCAAAGCCTTGTCTCTGTGTTCAAATTGTTCAACACTCCATAGCAGCTGAGAGTAGTAAGTTTGTTTCACCTTTCAAGAATGTCAAGATAAATTATCTTTGCTTCATTAATGGAATATACCAAATAAGCCTTTGACTCATCTCCCACCATGCCACTCTGACACAAAGGGTATGTTATCCTTGTTTCCTTTCATCTCCAATCAGCTATTAGATTATTTTTACCATCTAGCTCGTATGCTAAGAATGTCTTAGGCCTAGATCAAAGAAGCAAGGGATGACTTAAAGTGCTGGAGAGATAAAACTCATGCACATTTGATTAATTAATCAAGAGTGATAGCTACCAAATTATACATCTAAGCAAGTTTTCTATCTATTACTCATTAGGATTCACTCATGTCAATGGTGCTCAGCAAACTCACACAAGACAGGAAGCACACTATGGTGGAAAAGCCCTGGGCGATCCATTTTCTTCTTCAAAAGGCTTTGTCAGAAACAACTTATGTTACACATAAGACTTTGATTTTGTTTCTCAGCATCCACGTCACATATAACTAAGGACCACATTCTAAAGCTTTACATGTTTTTAGTGTCAACTTTGCAATCTTGTATTATCTGAGCTTGTGTCATGAAACCCAAATGGTTTCAACTTGCATTCTTTCTGGTACTTTCCATGGGCGAGTTTGGCTATGGGGTACTGCACAAACCATGCACATAGATTAGGACTTCAAGGTATACCGTAGGATTGATTAAAGAAAAGATGTTGAATTTTAAAAGTAGGTTGAGATCCAGTATATTTTAATATGTGTATTAGTTCTTTGAGAGTTTCATGCAATGGATTTTGATCATATTCACCTGTCTCCCCTAACTATTCCCGGATCCACTCTCTTCCTTACCCACCCAACTCTGTGTCTTCTTTTTAATCCTTCAAGATCAATTTGTACTACCTAAATATTCTTGGATATGTGGTCTCCGACTGGAGAGTAGCTGACTTACCGGGGGCAGCACTCTTGGGGAAGAATGTCTCTCCCCCTCCTAGCGGCTAACACTGGCAACGTCTCTGTTACTAAGGGTGGGGTTGTGCGCCTAAATTCCCTCTCCATGCTGGGATTTGCTCTGGCTGGCACTTTCACAGGTTTTGAGTGTGCGGTCAAAACTGCTGCCAGTTCATATGTACAGCTGCGCTGCTTTGTCCTGCTTTTAATATTTCTTCGTAGTCCTTCACTACCTCTTGATCTTGAACTTTTTTTGGTCCCCTTTTCAGTAGTGACTCCTAAGCCTTGGGAGGGCAGGGTGCAATGTACATGTTCCCTTTAGGGCTGGGCATTCTGCAGTCTCTTACGGTCTGCGTCTTGGCCAGTTTGGGTTACTGTGTCAGTCACCATCTACTGCAAACAGAAGCTTCCCTGGTGGGGGTTGAAAGACGCATTGATCCTCTGTTAGGTGTGTATGAAGTTAAAAAGGAAAAATGAGGAGGATCTCTTTAGGAAGATATTTAAAAATAGCCAGAAATGTTTTAATAGATTCAAAAATGTTCACAGGAGAAAACCATCAATTACATTGAATGTCTCTGGAAATTTAAGTATAAAGAGGCTTGAAAGTATCTATTGGGTTTGTCAATATCGCAATGGAGGTGGAAGACAAAACAGAGTAAGACTGAAGGGAAGATGAACTGTAAGAAGTCAAGAATGTATGGGTAATATTCTCCACAAGCTTACGTGTGGAGGGGGAGTAACAAAATCAAGAAGGTGCCTGGACATGGCAGTCAAAAAACAATGCAGTCGTCCCCTTTCAGCTCCAAAGGTTACATTACAAGACCTCAAGAGATGCCTCAATCCAAAGATAATGCCTAATCCAAATTATAGCATACACATCCCCCCACACACACATCTCCCACCACACACATCCACAAATGCAATGTCTTATCCATGCATTTATCCTGTACTATGGCCTACAGTTTGAGATGCAGCGACAAAACCAGCATTAGTATTATAATTTCATAGACATAAGAATGATGCTTACCAAAGCTACCTCAGCATACACTGGTTTTCTTTTCTTATTAGCTACAGAATTTTCACCTCTTTAACTACAGGCAGTCACTTACAGTTTCTTTTTATTGTATCCAGATTTCCAGTATCCATGACCTCATAATTTGGAGGAATTATTAAGTGAAATAAGAGTAACTTGAACACAAGCAGTGACAGTTTTATAACCAAGAAGAAGGCTTCCAAGTGACAAACGGACAGATAATGTTTTGTGTGGATACACTTTACAAAGAGATTATTTGTGTCCTGGGGAGTTGGACTGGGGAGAGAGAGAACACACAAGATTTCATCACACTACTCAGAACAGTAAGCAGTTTTTAAATTATTAATTACTTATTTCTGGAATTTTCCATCCAAAACTTGTGAACCATATCAAATCCAAGCAGTTGAAATGATAGGAAGTGAGCCAGCAAATAAGGATGGGTTACTGTAATGATTTCTATAACATGAACATGATTCTAAGCATTTTACATGCAATTTTCATCATTATTATTATTTCCCATTTTATATAGGGAAAACTGAGTCACAAAGACTAAGTAACACCCTCAGGTCACCTTGTTAAGATTTAACTGTTCCAGTTTATCCACTTCAGTATTAGTAAACCATTGCACTACTCTGTCTCATATGGTACTGTCATTTGGGAGGTTGTATTTTATACTATGGCTTTGCTACTTGTGTTCTAGGTGACTTCCCTCAATTGTTTCTAAGCCTGTTATTTGCATGTATAGCACATATACTCATGGATATATGGGGGGAAGAAAAACTGCAGAAAAACATTGCTATTCTGCGACACTTCCATCAGTCACAAGGTAGGTTTGAAACTTCAGAACATTTCATCCATTCCTCAAAAGGAACAAACAGATATTTCAAGAATTCTAAAGATTATTCTTTTCCCTATCCCTCAAAAGGCAAGTAAAAATACAGCCTCACATAAAGGAATTGATTTTAATAGAGATAGAGTGTTCTGAGGGGACTTGGTTGAAAACACTTAAAGTCAGACATGATAAAGTTTCCAAAAAGAACTTGAGAGGCGACTGCTCAGACAGAAGAGGGGAGATGATGTATTGGAGTCCCCTGGGCTACAACAATGGGATGCTGAAGTAGAGTAGGACAGGAAGATGGAGAGCAAGGGCCCTCTTAAAGGGCATTGTGAGTGCTCCTGGAGAGAAGCACAGACTTGCGGGTACACAGTGTAAGGACATGAGGTCCTTTCTTTGGGATTCTACACTTGGTCTTACTTGAAAGGCTGAAGAGTGATCCTTTGTTTAGGATTCTAAAAGCACATAAGTCTTTTACTGTAGAAATAGTATCCTAGAGTTGAAAATGACCCTCGTCAGTCTAAAATGATAGCAGTCTCTCTCTCTCTTACCATTGTGATGTATGTCCCAGCCTGTGTTGGCTCTATTTAATATATAAGGTAGCATTTAATTTATCTATGACAGCAATCATTTTCTCACTATTACATAGCCCTACAAAATAAAGCTATGAACTCTCAACCTCCTCAAAGCTTACATTTTGATAAATGAATGAATGGGTAAATAAATAAATATGTATTCTTTATAACATCACCTCTGCCTATAATTTCACCACATCATTTGCCATCCCTTGCTATGGGCACATTTTCAAACCTATATATCCACTAGTAGTTTTCACAGTATATTCATGTCCCTGATTCATGCTTATTAATTTGGTGTATCTATTGTCTAATGCCCGTTGTTTACCGTCTTAGTTCACTAGGATTGCTATAATAAAATGCCATAAGTTATGTGGCTTATAGCCAGGCATAGTAGCACATGACTTTAATTCCAGTACTTGAGAGACAAAAGCAAAGCAGATCTGTGAGTTCAGTCCCAGCCTGATCTACAGAGTGAGTTCCAGGACACTCAGGGCTACACTAAGAAACCCTGTCTCAAAAAAAGAAAAAAAAAATTATGCGGCTTATAAACAACAGATAATTTCTCATAGTGCTAGAGGCTGTGAAGTCCAAATTCAAGGTGCTGCAGATCTGTGTCTGGGAGAGTTCAATTCTGAATTCTTAGACGGATGACTTCTCATGGTGCCACAGTTATCTTTGTAGCACGAAAATCAAAGCAAAGTGTCCAGGATATAACAAGTAATAATGTTTACCCAATCATTACTTTATAAATGGTACACCTGAGAATAGAATATAAAATCATTTGGTACTTCTGGGTCCTAGTTTGTGCAAAATGCTATTGGGGGAAACTTTGAGAAATGTGGCCCATGTAAACAAGGTAGCTTGGTGAGCAGTAAAGGTGATCTGTTTACAAAGATCTTAAGGAAAATTTTCACTGGATAATGAACACATAGAGAAGTCACAGCCTGGGAAGCCAGTGGTGGGGACAACTTACAGACCCTGAGAGAGATTCACACAAGATTTGACTGACAGGAACTGCCTGTGAGGTAAGGAGATACCCTGCCTCAGTCAGGGAGGAAAGCCAGAAGTTCACCAGCTATCCTGAGCCTCCTGTTCTGTCCCCATCATGTGCTTCACATTGAAAGCCAGAGGGCAATGCATGCATTTGTTGTATAAAATTCTATCTCCAGACTATCTAAACAAGGTAGAGGAGACAAAATTAAAGGGACAAATAAAATGCCCCAAACAGTCAACTCCGAACTTGCTTCTTTAGCTAGAAGAGGTTAATCTTTGCCTATGAGGAATATTCCCATAAGAATCAGAAAGTTAGGAGAGCTTGCAAATCCAAAGAGCATCAAGCAGTAGACAACTAAGATTAATATGGGCAGTCCTATGTGGCTTGGAGTAACAATTGGAAAGAGTGATAAAAACTTGATGTGATAGAAAATATATGATGCGATATTGAGTTAGAAGAGTTTCAATGACAAGAGACAGAAACCCAACTCACACAAACTGAAGCAGAGAAGGAAACAGGAAGCAATGCCATGATTGGATTATGACACATCTGGATCCAGAGGGTTTTATTTCCTGGCCTTAGTGGGTTTTTTGTTTTTGTTTTTGTTTTTTTTTAAAGAAGTTTTTATTTTTTTTTTTTAACGTAACCCAGTCCCACCACTGGAAGTCTGGCCTGGCTACAAAACATGGCCAGTTCAGGCTCCATATCTTCCATTACTAGGAGATCTCACTAGGGTCACCCTCATAGATTCCAGGAAGTTTCTATTGCACAGGTTTTCCATCCCTCCCCAATGCTCCCCAATTCCAGTTATCTCTCCCTAAATTCTCTTCCTTCACCCCTCTTGCCCCAACTCACCTGATCCTTCCCATTCTCATCCCTGCCTGCTCCCAGTCCACCCACAAAATTTATTACATTTCCCCTTCCCAGGGAGGCCCATGCATCCCTTCTAGAGCCCTTTGTTCATCTCATGTTTTTCAATTTTCCATCCTATTAGAGGAGGAAGTATATTTGTAAGTTCCAGCTCTCATTCTTCCTCTCTATTAACTCAGAGAAGATACAGTGAGTCCTACAGAGTGACATTATGACCTACGGTTGCCCCCAAATGGTTGGTCTTGATCTGACGTCCGTCACCATCACCACTCTAGAGATGGTGGCACCTAAGAGGATGGAGCCATTTAACCAGGCAGACGAAAGTCTCATGAAATAGCCAACTTTATTCTTCTGGATATTCTTCAGATAATTTATGCTCTGAGGGTTAAGAAGAGTCACATGGGTAAAGTGTACAGTCACAAGGACAAACCGCACATGGCAGATAAGCTACATATGGCCCACAAGCCCCATGTGGCAAAAACATGTCCTTCCATAGAGACATATAAACAAATAACAATAGCCAGTTGCAATGAATGATCTAAAGTAATCTCATTCCTATCCACTACGTGAAAAACATTCCAAAAACAATTCTGTGTTTTTTTTAAATACTGAGGTCACAAGACTCTTGTCTTGTTTTAGAGTTTTCTCACAAGCACTCAGAATTCTCCTCCATGACTCCATTCTTGGACTGTGTTCTGACACATCATCATGACAAGTGTGAGGGTAGTGGGGATATGATGGAGGATTTCATTAGCTTGCAGAGTTGATGTATTTCTGTGTCTCTCTTCATATCTGTCTATCTATCTGTCTGTCTATCTATCTATCTATCTATCTATCTATCTATCTATCTATCTATCTATTTATCTATCTACCTAGAGATTAGTCCTCATATGAAGTATTAGTGTTTGAACTCTATTGACTTAAATTTAAATGAAGAGCTGAAAAGGATGGACATAAATATGTGAAATGCAGTTAACAGGTATGTGTATACTATGACTTCACCATTGAAGTTACTGAGTGCTTTCCACCTTAAAAGTCCTGTTACCATCTAGTTCTTCTACTCGGTGTGCTCAGACCAGTGGGACTTTATATAGAACTATCACAAGGCTTTGCTAGCTATCTTGTTAAATTGTAGAGTGCCTCCTACACTCCCTCTTTCCTTCTGTTCCCTCTCACCCCCCCAGTTCTCAGTTAACTTGTCCCTGCCAAGTGATTCAACCCAGGGAGGGTGTCAGATATCACTGCTGTAAGCATGAATTCATTTGCAGTTACGTGTCTCATCTCAAGACTCCTTCTGAAAGATTTGATCTATTATTCCACGGTGCAGGGCATTTATTTTAGTGTAAAATAATGAGTCCACTCAGCCTTAAAATAAAGCTTGTAGTAAAGAAATATGGGCAAGATTTCCCTTTGCCCTGCCCCTCCTTGGCATGCTGGTTTGAATCTCAATCCAGCCAGCAAGAATATGCTTACTGTATACACAGAAATCAAACATGAATAATACTGTGAGGATGTAACTGCTGGCCAGAAGTCAATCTTATAATGCAATGATCACTTTCAAATTCACTAAAATTTTAGTTTCCTTGGGTGTTTTAACAGTTCCTGGAAGTCTTCCAAGTGGGGAGCTAGCAATCACAATTTTCTACAGAATAAGCATGCAAGCTCTATGAGGTATTTCAAATTGTTACAATGCCCATCATTATCTTATTGTCTGTTTACACTTATTTCAAACTGACATTTCAGGGATGAAACAACGGTTGTTTCTGTTACTTAAGCAACAGTTTTGCTGTTAAGATGACTCATTATATCTGGAAACTTGACAATACTGTCAATTTGAGAACTTGGGCTTGTTCTGGGAGTTAGAATAGGTGCACATATGCGTTTTCACTTTGTTGACCCCATCACCAGGGCTCTTCTCTGGGAAAAGAGAATGCCCTTGAGCATGGTGGTCCACTAGTCAATGTTCTGTGGCAGGGACACCCTCCTTGCCCATTGTTCTCTCCAGCCACATCTAATGTGGGTATTAGAGATCATGCTTTATATTTGGGCTGTGACAATCTTTGAAGCTTGACTCTTTTTCTACAAAAATTTTTGGACCTAGGGGTACTTTGAGGTCTCATACAATCAAAGAATTTTTAAAGACCAGGATTATGGTTTCCTCAGTAGTGTAAACCCTTCAGAAATTAGTAGATTTCTGATCTCCTTGCTTTTTAGCCCTATGTGAAAGCACCAAGTTCTTTGACAGGAAGAGTTCTTAAACAATATTTATATTTTTATCCTGGTTCAAAACCTGTCTCACCACCCGCCCCATCACCACAGTCTCTCTTAAGCCAATGTCTTTTTTCTTGGAAAATCTCTGAAACCATAGGTAATCTAATGTTTGCTATATTAGAACCTTCTTCAATTTCTTGTGCCTTCTCATCATCAACGACTTGGCATCTTCTTACATGGTAAGAGTCCACTGTCTGCACCCTGCTTCTCTCAATTCACTTCTGGACTGGCCAGTTCCTTTTTGAGATGTGTATTTATAATCATCTTGCCAAGGCAGTCAATAATGACCAAAGCACATGAATGTTCTTGCCCTGTCCAGCCATTTCCAAAACCGCAAGTTAAAGGCAACTATTATGGTATAGTTACTAGTGGCAACAGTCTTTCTAGTTACATGTAACAGAATAAAAGGAAGAACTAGCTTCTCATACATCCCAATATGTGCTATGAAGCCAATTCCATTCTATAGGTTTTCTTTTTTTTTTTTTTTTTTTTTTAGTTTTTCAAGACAGGGTTTCTCTGTGTAGCTTTGCGCCTTTCCTGGAGCTCACTCGGTAGCCCAGGCTGGCCTCGAACTCACAGAGATCCGCCTGCCTCTGCCTCCCAAGTGCTGGGATTAAAGGCGTGCACCACCACCGCCCGGCTAGGTTTTCTTTAAAATAGCTTGGCTCCAAGTACCATTTCCTTTCTCCGTCAGGATATACCATGTGATATCTACACAAGTGTGCCCTCCAATCCTTGTGTGACACAAAGTTCATTTTTACTCACTTAACAGTTGGGAATTGGCTGGGCACTTTTCCATCTCATAAGAATCCAATATGACACCTTTAACCTCCTAGGTTGCCACAGAAAAAGAAGACAAATTTAGAGGGTTTCACCGAATATCTTCATAGGCCAGTGCTAGAAGGGGGCATTAGGGCCATTTCCTCTGTTCTTCCATATGGGATTTCATCATTGGACCTAATAGAAGGATATTCCTTTCTGAAAATCAGATTAGGCCGTCATGGATTATCAAGGTGACGTTTATTTATTTTTTAATTAAAATATAATTGCATTATTCTCTCTCTTCCATTTCCTCCCTCCAACCTTTCCCGTGTGCCCTCCCACCCTTGATTCCTCTCACATTCATGGCCTCTTTTCCTTTGTTGTGTCACACACACACACACACACACACACACACACACACACACACACACGAGACTTTTTTGAGATGAAAAATGTTTATTCCTATCAGTTGAAACAAAATGCTGTTGTTGAAATGGCCCATAATGCCCAGCAACTGGAAAAACTTTTATTAATGTCTTTTTCTCATTGAAAAGAACTCAATCTAAAGTGAATCATGTGGCCAGATGTGGTGGCAAATACCTTTAATCCCAGGACTGGGGAGGCAGAGGCAGATGGATCTCTATGAGTTTGAGGCCACCCCCAGTGAAGTAGGATATCCAAGTTTATATAGTAAGATCTGTAAATAACTAAAAAAGATAAAATAATCATGTGAGCTTTAAATGAGAAAAATTAAATGCTCTCAGTGTAGTGTGACCTAGGGAAGGAAGCCCTTTCATGGAATCTGGAAGGGCAATGTGCCAAGCATGTGGCAGTAATGGTATTGAAAGCTCCAGACTAAAGGTATTGGCAGGGACTTTAAACAAATCACTCAACTTCTATGTCTCAGGTTCCTTCCCTTAAAATGAAAATAATGAAGGACTTTCCACACTAGATGGTCATAGGTCTTATACATAGAAAGCAAAGAGAAAAGTAAGTATGGTATGTAGTAAGTGCTAATGTAGTTTTTAAAGTGCCACATAATTTTGGGTCTGAGGAGATGGCTCAGTGGGTAAAATGGTTGCCACATAAGTGTGAGTATCTGATTCAGATCTCAGGAAGCTGTATACAGCCATATGTAGTAGTGGGTGACTGAAATCCCAAGGCTTTTGTGGTAAACGGGATGCCAAGGAAGGAGAACCCCAGAGGCCTTGGAGCTTGCAGGCCAACTATCCTGGCATACAGTGATGAGTAATAAGATACCATCCCTCAGATGAGGTTGGAGGTGAGGACTGACTTCTGAGTTCATCCTTTAACTCCCACATACATGATGATGACATGTAATTGCATGTGAACACATGTATGTGCACACACACACACAAACATATTTTAAGTGTTACATTAAAAAATGTTGAAAGATCAGTACACAGTGCATCAGATAATTAGCAAATATAGTGTTATCTAATAGATTACAAATGCAGATATATATATAAACATCACCCATGTGGCTATAATGCCAAAGTAAAATGCATTTTCAGGACTTGTTATTTTAACACATTTATATTTGCATGTTTTACTCTATTTCAATTCTCTTGATGCGAAGAGATCTGAATAAAACTTTTCTATGTGGCCTTAATCTGGTCATGCCTAACAAATATTCTTCCTAAATCTCATGGGGAAATTATCTGATCAGTGACTGGTGACTTTATCATGGCATATATCTGAAAAATATTGCCTTTAATCATAAATTAAGCTATTGCTCTACCAAATTTTTTCTGGTATTTTTTATTAAGAAATTTTTTTATTCATTTTACATACCAATCAAAGATCCCCCTCTTCCCTCCTCCAGCCTCCCCACTCTCAACTAACCCCCCATTCTCTCCTACAAGAAGGTAAGGTCTCTCATGGAGAGGTACATTTATTAGAGGCAGGTCCAAGCCCCTCCCCCTGCCTCAAGGGTGTGTGAGGTGCCTCATTATAGGTAGTAGGCTCCAAAAAGCCTGCTCATGCACCAGGGATGGATTCTAATCCTTCTGCTAGGAGCCCCTTAATCAGGTCAAGCTATACAACTGCCTTCCTATGCAGAGGGCCTAGTCCAGTCCCATGCAGGCTCCACAGCTATTGATCTAAATTTTATGAATTCCCACTAGTTTGGTTTGGGTGTCTCTGTAGATTTCCCCATCATGATCTTGACCCCCGTTGTTCATAGAATCCCTCTCTCTGTCTTCAACTGGACTCCTAGAGTTTGGCTTGGTTTTTGGCTGTGGATCTCTGCATCTGCCTCCATCAGTCACTGGAGAAAGGTTGTATGACGACAGGGTATTCACCCATCTGATTACTGGGGTAAGCCAGTTCAGGCTCCCTCTCCACTATTGCTAATAGTCTAAGCTGGGGCCATCCTTGGGGATTCCTGGGAACTTCCCTAACACTAGGTTTCTCCCTATCCCCATGATGTCTCCCTCTATCATGGTATCTCTTTCATTGCTCTCCCACTGCACCCCTGTTCCAGCTCAACCATCCCATTCCCTTATATTCTCATCCCTCATCCCCTACCCTCCATTGCCCCCCTCACCCCCAATTTGCTCATAGAGATCTCATCTATTTCCCCTTCCCAGGGTGATCCATGTGTCCCTCTTAGTCTTCTCCTTGTTAGCTAGCTTCTCTGGAGGTGTGAGTTGTAGTCTGGTTATCCTTTGCTTTATATCTAGTATCCACTTATGAATGAGTACATTCCATGTTTGTCCTTCTGAGTCTGGGTTACCTCACTCAGGATGATATTTTCTAGTTCCATCCATTTGCCTGCAAATTTCATGATGTCATTGTTTTTTTACTGCTGAGTAGTACTCCATTGTGTATATGTACCACCTTTTTTAAAATCCATTCTTCAGTTGAGGGGGATCTGGGTTGTTTCCAGGTTCTGGCTATTATGAATAATGTTGCTATGAACATAGTTGAGCATGTGTCCTTGTGGTATGATTGAGCATTCCTTGGGTATATGCCCAAGAATTTTATAGCTGGGTCTTGAAGAAGATTGATTCCTATTTTTCTAAGAAGTCTCCATACTGACTTCCAAAGTGCCTGTATAAGTTTGCACTCCCACCAACAGTGGAAGAGTGTTCCCCTTGCTCCACATCCTCTCCAACATAAGCTGTCATCAATGTTTTTGATCTTAGCCATTCTGACAGGTGTAAGATGGTACCTCAGAGTCATTTTGATTTGCATTTCCCTGACAACTAAGGATGTTGAGCAATTCCATAAATATATTTCAGCCATTTGAGATTCTTCTGTTGAGAAGTCTGCTTAGATCTGTAGCCCATTTTATCAGGGCATACATCTGAGAAAAATATTGCCTTTAATCATAAATTAAGCTATTGCTATACCAAATTTTAAAAAGTATCAGTAATGAGTACTTATTAAATTTGGTGTCAGACACTGAATTAAACAAAGCTATAAATAATGTATTTCCCCCTGTGGCAGCAGGAACAGAACATGTGCCTGTGAAGAACTCATTAACCATATTCTTATGAATATGGTGTTTTGCTTTCTTCTATCAGCATAGGAAGTGATGAAGCCAAAATTTGCTGCCAGGATAGACTGGTGGTGACATATTTTTTTTTTTTTTACCTCTCTCCAGGTCCTGTGTCTGTCAAAGTACTGGGATGAAACATCAGGTCCACTTACAATGAGAAAGGGATGGATAGTGGAACATAGGCAGAGTATGAAGAAACACAGAGATCAAAAATGGAGCAGTGTTGGCACCTGTACGCCTGCAAGGAAATGGGAGGGTGTGGTCACCATCAAGAGACAGCTCTGTGTCAGCAAGTGAGAACTTTGGTCCAGGGTGTAGCCTAGTGTGACTAAGAAGAATGTTGCAAGGAGAATAAACACTCAAAACCTCCCTGATCCCTTCTCAGGGTTCTCCTTGGGCCAAAACATGTGGAAGCCACAGACAGCAAGGCAGCCTTTTAAGGAGTTAATTAGTTCAGCTTCCTAAATTCCAGAAGAGTTAACTTGGGGAAACATCATTAGAAAACATTTGAGCTAAAATGGAGTGGACCAACTCTGAGGAGGTATTGAAGACATTCCCTCATTGCTACAATGTAGTTTTGAAATTAGATTTTACAATAGCTTCAGCTTAAATTTTTTAGAAACAACTATTTTTTTAGGTAAATGTTACTGTCATTCATTAAATTTAGTTATTTTGTTACAGTAACAAGGGAACAGACTTAAACAATCTCTAGAACAAAACACATTTGAGTCAACACACACATCAGTGGACACTAGCTGAAGCATGCAGCTGGAACCCAGATGCCTACCTCTGGGAGAATTCTGAGGTCACTTGGAAAGGGCCGCTGTGGTTCAGCAAGTGACAAAGCTAATCAGTGAAACCAGCCAATCAGATCTGGAGGGCAAGGAAGAGAGCAAGTATGTCATTGAGTTTTATGCTTAGCCTGGGACTATTTTTGCTGGGTACCAAAAATGAAGAATCGTTTGTCTGGCTAAAACATTTTCGGTCATTTTTCCTAATCTTTTCTTCCTGGCCGTATCACAACCTTCAATTTTTTTTAATGAAGCTGTCACTGGGGATTAGCATCTGTGTGGACTTTTGTCTGAACATCCCACAAACCAGCATCTTCCCCACCACAGATGTGGTCCATTTTAAAAGACCAGTTCTGCAGGCACAAGGATCAGTGTACAATGATTAATGGATCCTATGTAGTGAACTAGCAGCTTGTTTGGTGTTTCTGACCTGAGTGCTGTAAAATTCATTACCATTACCTGTTGAAGCCTTTCTAATGGATTTAAAATAGATTTTACTACTCTTACATGGTTCCACTCTTAGGCAATCTTGACGTGTGTGTTCCTTGTTTATGTGTCATTATTTGTCATTGTTAGGCACTATCAATAGACTAATATATATGTGTATTTTTTTCAAAAGTCAATCTATGCTTAGGGTGGTCATTTATCATGTTCAGTTTAGAAAACAGACACTCAGCATGAAGTTTCATGCCTACACAATGGGCTTTAGACACAAGTAAGCACTTTCAAAGTAGAATTATGTATGTCAATGAAACTAGAGGGCTCAGGTTGTCAGGCCAAGGTGAAGCATTTGGCTAGTGAATAGATGATAGATAGATAGATAGATAGATAGATAGATAGATAGATAGATAGAT
>CABHPR010144519.1:0-13396 GCA_902168415.1 Peromyscus melanophrys | reverse complement strand
TGGGGAGGGAGAGGGGAAAGAGACAAGGAGCTGGGCATGGAGGCACAATGCCTGCACTCCAAGGGCAGAAACAGGCAGTGGATTTCTGGTTTCCAGGCCAGCCTGGACCACACGGTGGTTTCAGGGCAGCCAGGGCTACATAGTGAGACCCTGCCTCAAAAACTGAAAGAGGAAGACTGAGAGCCCTTTGGAGGCTGCCAGCTGGCCTTGTTTCCTGCATGCCCCGTTACCTTTCCTGGCCACTGGCCTTGTTTCCTGCATACCCTGTTACCTTTCCTGACCACTGGCCTTGTTTCCTGCGTGCCCCGTTACCTTTCCTGACCACCAAGGCGACAGCCACCGTCCCTGCGAGGAGGAGGACTCCAGCCAGGCTCAGGGAGAGCACCATGATCCAGGTGGGGACTAAAGGGAGAAAAGAACGGGGCAGGTGAAGGAGCTGGGAGGGTATGGGAGGACAGGCAACTGGGGTACCTCCTGGAGCTCCACCCTCACCCAAGAGATGCCCCAGCCAAGCATCTTGAGTGTAGGTGGGCCTGGAAACTTAAAGAGCCTTGTACATAGGCAATTAGCAACCAGTGAGGACTTCTGCTGGACCAGTAAGAAAGTTTCTTCCTTCTGGGGAAGAACCCCATCCTAAGATTGGATTACCAAGCATTTAGAAAATTGAGGAGGAGGAGGAGGAGGAGGAGGAGGAGGAGGAGGAGGAGGAGGAGGAGGAGGAGGAGGAGGATGATTGTGAGTTCAAGGCTAGCATGTGCTAGAGAAGTCAAAGCCAGCCAGAATGACCTACACAAACACATATACACACACACTGAAAGAAAAAAAAAAAAAAAAAAGACAAAGCAAGGCGCTATATATCTCAGGATAGAAAATTCACCTAATGTAAGGAAGGTTCTAGGTTCCATCCCCAGCACCATCAAAAAGAAAGAATGGTAATTTAAATTTTTTATACCATTTACTCTCTCTCTCTCTCTCTCTCTCTCTCTCTCTCTCTCTCTCTCTCTCTCTCTCGCACGCACCATATTATGTGCATGGAGGTCAGAGGACAACATGTGGGAGTTGGTTCTCTCCTTCCATCATATGCGTCCCAGAGATGGACTCAGGTCATCAGGCCTGAGGGCAAGTGTCCTTAACCACTGAACCATCTAGGTGGTCTGACAATGGACAAATGATCATTGTTGTGTATAGTTAATACATGCTAATGAAAACATCATTTGTATTTTTATTTATATGCGTGGGGGCCGAGACGAGACTTGTGCAGTACATTCTAGAGCCCACGGAGTCCAGAAAAGGGTGTCAGTTCCCCTTACACTAGTGTTACAGGCAGCTGTGAACTCCCTGATATGAGTGCTGGAAACCAAACTCGGGGCCTCTGGAAGAGCAGCCAGTCCTCTCAAATGCTGAGCCTTCTCTCCAGCCTCCATGAAAACATTTTTAAAAAGAGCTCTGTGCGCCTGGCATAGTGCTGTACACCTTTAATACCAGCACTTGGGAGGCAGATGCAGGTGGGTTTCTATGAGTTCAAGGTTGGCCTGGTCTACAGTTCCAGGACAGCCAGGGCTACACAGAGAAACCCTGTCTCAAAGAGAGAGAGAGAGAGAGAGAGAGAGAGAGAGAGAGAGAGAGAGAGAACGAACGAGAACACTATGTAATCACAACACAACCCTTAGGAGTCTGAGGCAGGAGGATTACATTGAGTTTGAGGCAAGCCTGAGCTACAGTATGAGACCTTGTCTCAAAAAAACAATTTAAGATATTTTAGGGCTGGCGGGGCAGGAGAGATGGCTCAGCGGTTAAGAGCACTGACTGCTCTTCCAGAGGTTCTGAGTTCAATTCCCAGCAACCACATGGTGGCTCATAGCCACCTGTAACGAGATCTGGTGTCCTCATAATAAATAAATAAATATTTTAAAAAAAAGATATTTTAGGGCTGGCAAGATGGCTCTGCTGGCTAGTTTTTTGTTGTTGTTTTTTTCCAGGCAAACTTTATTAACATACAAATAAAATATCATCACATGCAGCTCTGTGTGCTTCCCCATGTACATTAACAGGTAGACTTGAACTCTAAGTTGCACAGATCAAAAGGTATTTGACCAAATCCATGAGCAGAATAAAACTTGCTCTGATCCTGTTCTTAAAAGATGTTCTAGATTGGAACTCTGGCTTTGCCATATCACTAGCTAAGCTTTGAGAGGACTGGCTTCCCCAGGGCTGGGAGGGCTTATGTAGCAGGGTGTGTCTGGGAGAGGACATGGCCTCTGATGGCTAGTTCTATGTCAACTTGTCACTAGCCAGAGTCATATGAAAGGAGGGAACCTCAACTGAGAAAATGGCCCCATGAGATCTGGTTATAGGGGACTGGGGAGATGGCTCAGAGGTTAAGAGCATTGGCTGCTCTTCCAGAGGTCCTGAGTTCAATTCCCAGCAGCAACATTGTGGCTCACAACCATCTGTAATGAGATCTGGCGCCCTCAGGCAGAACACTATATGTATAAAATAAATATTTTTTAATTAATTAATTAATTTATTTATTTTTGGCTTTTCGAGACAAGGTTTCTCTGTGTAGCTTTGCGCCTTTCCTGGAACTCACTTTGTAGCCCAGGCTGGCCTCAAACTCACAGAGATCTGCCTGCCTCTGTCTCCTGAGTGCTGGGATTAAAGGCGTGCGCCGCCTGCCACCGCCGACTATCTTTTTTAAAAAAAAGATCTGATTGTAGGGCTGGAAAAGGCACAAGCCACCACTGCCTGCTGTAGGGCATTTTCTTAGTGATTGAAGTTGGAGAGCCCAGCCCATTGTGAATGGTGCCATCCCTGGGCTGGTGGTTCTGGGTTCTAGAAGAAAGCAGGTTGAGGCTGGGTGGCAGTGGCGCACGCCTTTAATCCCAGCACTTGGGAGCCAGAGGCAGGTGGATCTCTGATTTCGAGGCCAGCCTGGTCTACAGAGCAAGTTCCAGAACAGCCAAGACTGCACAGAGAGATCCTATCTCAAAAAACCAAAAAAAGAAAGGGGAAAAAAAAAAAAGGCAGGCTGAGCAAGCCAGTAAGCAGCGCTCCCCCATGGCCTCTGCATCAGCTCCTGCCTCAGGTTCCTGCCCTGTTTGAGTTCCTGCCCTGTCTTCCTTCAATGGTGACTATGATGTAGAAGTGTAAGCCAAATAAGCCCTTTCTGCCCCAACTTGCTCTTGGTCATGGTGTTTCATAATAGCAATAGTAACCCTAAGACAATGACTTAGTAGTTAAAGGCACTTGCCACCAAACCTGACAATCTGAGTTCAATTCCCACATGGTGTAAGGAGAGAACAGATTCTCAGATTGTCTTCTGACCTCCATGTGTGCCAACAGGAATACACACACACACACACACACACACACACACACACACACACACATTACACACACACACACATACACACACACACACACACACGCACACACACACACACGCGCGCGCGCACACACACACACACATTACACACACATACACACACGCACACACACATTACACACACACACATACACACACACACATGCACACACACACATCTCACACACACACACACACACACACACACTAAAATGCAACACAAATAAAATACAATTAAAAAGAAATTAGGGCTGGAGAGATGACTCAAGGGTTAAGAGCACGGACTGCTCTTTCAGAGGACCCGGGTTCAAGTCCCAGCACCCACAAGGAGGCTCACAACTACTTATAATGGGATCTGATGTGCAGGCATACATGCAGATGGAGCACTCCATAAAATACATAAGTAAATAAATCTTTAAAAAAAAAAAAAGGAAAAGAAAACAAATTATGGAGGCTGGAGAGACCTCAGTGGTTAAAAGCACTGCCTCCTCTTCCAGAGAACCCATGTTAAATTCCCAGAATCCGCATGGTAGCTCATAACCACATGTAATGCCAGACCCAGACCCAGAGGATAAGAACCCTCTTCTGGCTGGCTGGTAGTGGCACACTCCTGTAATCCAGGCACAGAGAAACCCTGTCTCAAAAAAACAAAAAAGAGCCAGGCAGTGGTGGTGCACGCTTTTAATCCCAGCACTCAGGAAGCAGAGGCAGGCAGGTCTTTGTGAGTTCGAGGCCAGCCTGGGCTACAGATTGAGTTTCAGGAAAGGTGCAAAGCTGCACAGAGAAACCCTGTCTCGGAAAAACAAAAAACAAAAAAGAACCCTCTTCTGGCCTCTTTGGGCATTGTACACATGTGGTGCACATTCAATACATGCAGGCAAAATACCCATACACATAAAACAATAAATGAATGAGTGAATGAAAATACCCATACACATAAAACAATAAATGACTGAGTGAATGAAAATACCCATACACATAAAACAATAACTAAATGAGTGAATGAAAATACCCATACACATAAAACAATAAACAAATGAGTGAATGAAAATACCCATACACATAAAACAATAAATGAATGAATGAGTGAATGAATGAATACTAATTTTAGAAGAGCTATTTTAAAGGTTGTTTCTCTGTGGCTAGGGTTGGCACTGGAGCACTAAGATGCACACCTAGAGCTGCTGGGCAGGGTTTTGTCACTGTGTAGGGAAAGGTGTCCTTAAAATAAGTCAGGGAAGGAGGGCAAGTAGACACGGAGTTCCTGCCGTTGGTCTTGTTTGTTTGTTTGAGACAGGTGCTACTATGCACATCTTTCATTTTTCAGTTCTAGCCCTGTCTGAATTCACACAGTGAAGTGCCTTCAGTGAACCAGCAGAGCCCTTTTGTGGGTGAATCCAATCTCTCTCTTTTTCCAAAAGGACTCAAGTGCCCCGGCAGCCCTCAGACTTGCTCTGCAGCAGAGGAAGACCTTGAACTCCTGATCCTCTTGCCTCCACCAGGATGACAGGCATGTGCCCCGTGCTGGGATGAGACCTGGGGCTTTGAGGATGCCCGGCAAGTGCTCCAGCAGTGCAGCCACGTCCCACGCCGTTTGCTTTGAGACAAGACCTCACTATGTAGGCCTGGCTTGCCTGGAACTCTCTATGTCAACCAGACTGGCTCCGAACTTGCACCACCAGCTCCCATGTCGTCTTTCTTAATTAATTGTGGTTATTTGTTCATTTCATGTGTTTGGGTGTTTTGCCTGCATCTGTCTGTGCACCACTTGCATGCAATGCCAGTGGAGGCCAGAAGAGGGCAGTGGGTCTCCTGGGGTTGGAGTTACAGGTGGTTCCTAGGAACTGAACCCAGATCTTCTGAAAGAGCAGCCACTGCTCCAAAGTGCTGAACATCTCTCTAGCCCCTCCATGTTGTGTTTTTGAAACAAGGTCTTGCTCCATAGCTCAGGATGGCCTGAACCTTGTTATGTAGGCCATGCTAGACTCAAGCGCCCTATGTAGCCCAGGCTGCCCTCAAATTTACACAAATCCCCCTGCCTTAACTTCATGTCCAGCTGCTGAAGCCATATTGATTGGGTTTGTTGTTCTGTTTTGTTGTTATTGTTTGGTTTTTTTTGTTTTGTTTTGTTTTGTTTTTGTTTTTGTTTTTTAACTGATTTCTCTGTGTAGCCCTGGCTGTCCTGGAACTCACTCTGTAGAACTCACTCTGCCTCTGCCTCCCCAGTGCTGGGATTAAAGGTGTGCACCACCACTGCCTGGCTTTGAATGGGTTTTTAAACTCATTAACCTGCAGTTACCCTGTGGCTCCACTCTGGCCGTACAGTGGGCTGTGGTGGCTTCCTAGAAGCCATCCCTCAGGATGGGAGCTCCACGGCAGCATGTGACACTCCTGTCACCCCAGCACTTGGGAGGTGAGCGCAGGGGATCAGGAGCTCAAGGTCATGGGGGGGGGGCAGCCCTGCCACATGAGTCTCTCTTAAAATGTTCCTTTAAAAAGGAAAGAATGGGCATTTCACAAGTTCTTGTCTGCAAAGGATTCAGATTCCCCTCCCTGAGGACTGAGGTGGCAGGGTGGGTCTCTGGGGACCTGGGGTGAGGGTGGGGTGGGGTTCCTGATCTCAGCTGACAGGGCAGGGGTGACTGTGGTATTTTCACAAGGTTAGGTCTTGTTCATTCACCCTCTGCATCAGGAGAGGCATTCTCATCTTTTGGCTGCAAGACCACAAGGCCTAGGTGAGAAAGGGAGCCATAGACAGTGGAGCTCAGGCAGAGAGAGCTCAGAACCCACTCTGCTTTCCCAACCTGCAGACATCGTGGGCAGCAGAGTTCTCTTAGTAGGGGAGGGGGTCCTGAATAGATCAGGATCCTCTTCCTCACTCTCAAGGATGACCTTGAACTTCTAATCCTCCTGCCTCCACCATCCAAGTGCTGGGATAACAGGGCTTCACCACAACACCCAGATCTTCTATTTGTTATTGAGATAAAAATCTTGCTGTCTAGCCCGGACTGGCCTCCAACTCATGGCAATCCTTCTGCCTCAGTCTCCAGAGTGCCGGGATTATAGGTTTGTGCCACATGCCTGACCTTGCTCTTTAAAAACAGTTTTGTAATCACATTTTTATTATGGTGAGCGTGGGGGGGCAGTGTACATATGTCATAGCCTGGGTGTGGAGTGCAGGTCAGAGGGTAACTTTTGGGAGCTGGTTCTCTCCTTACCCCATGTGGAATCTAAGGGGTGAACTCAAGCCAAGCTGTTGGGCATGGCAGCAAGCTGCCCCAAACACACACTGAGCCTTCTGTTGCTGTCTGTGTGAGAGGCTTGGCTGCCTCTCCTGTGAGACCAAAATGAGCCATCTTAGAAATAAGACCAAAATGCTTTCACCCAAAAACTAAGGCCTAAGGTTTCTCCTTCTAGGAATAGGCCAATAGTTACTGAAACAAGTCAGTCCAGATTCCAGAAACCAGGAAAAGCTGCCCCAAACACACACTGAGCCTTCTGTTGCTGTCTGTGTGAGAGGCTTGGCTGCCTCTCCTATACTATACTTTCCACTCAACTCCCCCTAAGCTCATACTGTTAGTATTTTTTTTACGATTCGATGTTGGTTATGCTACAGCGCTGGTTAAACGGCGCTGCCCCCCCTTGGCTGGTCCCCGCCCGCGGCTGCCATGCCGGCGGAGGAGCGTGCTGATTAAAAGAATCATAACCATGGTTAACCTTTTTAGAGCTTTATTGGGAGGGGGAGAGGGAGAGAGAGAAAGAGAGAGACAGAGAGAGAAGGAGAGAGAGAAAGAGAGAGACAGAGAGACGGGGGGGGGGGGGCGACGGGAGGAAAGGAGCGGAAAGGAAGGGAAGGAACAGATCTCCCACCCGCTTTTTAGGCTGGGACACCGGCGAAGGCTGATGACGTAATTAAAGACCAAACCCTTACATACCTGGGGCTCCAGATCCATAAAGCAAACCCATCCCCTCTCAGGGAAAGAACACATAACAAAGACTATTGGGGTCTAGCCCTCTACAGTCTTCTCCCAGAGTTCCAGAAGAGATGCTACCAGCAGTGGATTAACCTGAGGGATCCTCGAATAAATCTAAGTACACCAAGCTCTTCAGTCCACTCACTTTATTCTTCTAAGTCAAAATCTCTCTACACAGCTTCAGTTCTGTTCTCATCCTTAGCTCCTCTCCGTCCCTCCCTCTCCTGTCCTCTCATCATTCTAAGTTCCTTCCATCTTCGCCTCCCTCCTCTCTCCCGTCCAGTTTAAATCCACGTGCAATCTGCAATCCTCTGACTCTGCCACATTCTGGTCGGGCAGGGCAAGTGTGCTCGGTAGCTAAGAGGCCTGCCTCATAGCTTGATGCACCTGGTATGTGAAAGCCCCTTTGTTCTGAGTTAGTTGTTAAAGGGGAAGTCTAGAGACACCACGTGAACGATGGGAGAAAGGAGGGTTAAGCTACTTTGCACAAGAAGTAAAGCCTTGGCCATTGTCTGCTCCATGTGGATATTTACTTTAGTTCAGGAGACTAGAAGGTGGTATGGAGGGGGTTGGGGATTTAGCTCAGTGGTAGAGCACTTGCCTAGCAAGCACAAGGCCCTGGGTTCAGAAAAACAGTGAATTTACATTTCCCGGGTGGGGGTGGCCCACGCCTTTAATCCCAGCACTCAGGAGGCAGAGGCAGGCGGATCTCTGTGAGTTCGAGGCCAGCCTGGTCTCCAAAGCGAGTTCCAGGAAAGTTGCAAAGCTACACAGAGAAACCCTGTCTCGAAAAACCAAAAAAAGAAAAAACAAAAAAAAAAGGTGGTATGGAATGCTTGTCTATCTGCATTTTGTCCTTGGATGTTGAGAGGTTTCTCAGACAAAATGTGTTTGTCTGGAGAAGGCCCTGGCCCTGAATACTTGCCAGTGGAGATAATTACAGAAGGCAGATATCTGAGTAATGCTACTGCTGGGAACAAAAGCCTGGAAAAGGAAGTCTTGCCTGTGTCGCAGCTGGGGACATGTCCAAATATCTCAACTGTATAGGGGAAATAGTGCCCAGTGAATGATTAAACACACTGTTCTAGGAATGGGAAAGCTACAGAAGCACATGAGAAATTCATAGCAGGAAACGGCTGATATTCAAAAGCCAGTATCACCAAGACTCCGTAAGACTTTATCCTCTGGAAGGCCCTTGGCTTCTTCCAGGTACAGCTTTGTCATAGTCAGCTGTGGTGGTGTTGTGTTCCCCAAAATATTGTGCACCCTAATAAACTTATCTGGGGTCAGAGAACAGGACAGCCACAATATTAAACATAGAGGTTAGGCATTGGTAGCACACGCCTTTAATCCTAGCATTCCAGAGGCAGAGATCCATCTCTTTGAACTCTGTGAGTTCAAAGCCACACTGGAAACAGCCAAGCATGGTGACACACGCCTTTAATCCCAGGAAGTGATGGCAGGAAGCAGAAAGGTATATAAGGCGTGAGGACCAGGAACTAGGGCTGGTTAAGCTTTTAGGCTTTTAGCAGCAGTTCAGCTGAGATTCATTCTGGATGAGGACACAGAGGCTTCCAGTCTAAGGAAACAGGATCAGCTGAGGAAATGGCGAAGTGAGGTGGCTGTGGCTTGTTCTACTTCTCTGATCTTCCAGCATTCACCCCGATACCTGGCTCCAGGTTTGGTTTTACTATAAGATCTGTTAAGATTCGTGCTACAGTCAGCTGAATTCCTGCTTCATATTTCTGTGGCCCACAGCAAACACAGATATGAGGCCTCCCAGGGCTCCTGCTCAGTCAGATCAACAGCTGATGTCTGCTGTGGCCCACTAGTCCCTACAGGATTACCTCCCTGCCACACTGCACATGTTCTTCCTATCACTGAGCTTCTGCTTTCCTGAGGTTTCCCACAAACACAGAAATGCAAGTTCCAGCCCCAGGGCCTTTGCTCACCATTTCCCTGCTGTAAGTCCTGGGTATCTATCAGGTGGCCGCTTCTCTTCCTCCAGATCTACTTATCTGTAGACTTGGGCTTGCACCAAAGCATCTCAGGGAGGGAGAGGGCAGCATGACCAGGGTTCTGCATTGGGGTCTTACCTGGAAAGGAGACCTGCACTGACTGGCTGAGGCCCGACAGCTGGGGCTGGCTGTGCTCACCCATCACGCCATACTGACAGCGGAAGTCACCCCCAGCAGCCTCACTGCCACCACCAGTCACATTGAATGTCACGCCGGGCTGATCTGAGGGGGCCTGCAGGAGCTGGACTGCCTCTTCCCCTCGGAACAGGGTGAAATTGGCCCCTAGGAAGTCCTCTGGGGCTGTACATGAGATGTAGATGGCATCATCTTGGCTGCTTGGGTAGGGGGGCACCAGGAAGATGGATGGTGCAGGAATGGCCAAGGAGCCTGTAATGAAGAAGGACAGCTTGAGCTGGCAGTGTTCTTGGGACCAGATCACCTACTTGATGTAGGTGATCTACGTACGTGTGCATGTGTGTGTGTGCCTGAGCCTGCACACGTGTGCTGGGGATCTAACGATCCGGCGCCCCCCGAGATCTACACCTCCAGGCCCTGAGCCTTGGTGTTTGTAAATACTCACCACTGTTTAGGAAATTGGGTACCTGGCACATTGGATACAATGGCACTCACATGTCATTGTTTAAGTCATTTTATCGACAGTGGCAGTGATTATTATACAACAACAGAGTGATGCGCAGTCAACAGTACTGTGCATCAGACCCTGCTGTAGGTGCTAGGGACAAGGCAATGTACTATAGAAATGAACAGAAGCTGGGGCTGGAGAGATGGCTCAGCGGTTAAGAGCACTGGCTGCTCTTCCACAGGACCTGGGTGTGATTCCAAGCACCCACATGGCAGATCATAACTCAGTCTGCAACTCAGGTCCAAAGGGATCTGACGCCCTCTTCTGGCCTCCACAGGCACCAGACATGCACACAGTGCCCAGATACATGCAGGCAAATCACGCATACACAGAAAATAAAATGAAGGCAGAAAAGAAACAAACAGAAGTGCTGACCTCAGGAAAGTACAAGAGGGTGCTGGGTAATGGGGAAGGCTACTTGTGAACTAGGGTGACCTCAGAGGACTTCCCAGAAGAGGTGACATATAATCTGAGCCTTGCTTGTGGAGAAAGACCGCTGTGAAGATTAGGGAAGAACCTTCCAGCCTGAGGAAATGCTGAAGGAAGAAGCCCAGAAGGTGGATGGGGCACACCAATGAGCTGGGGGTGTGGCTCCGTGGTAGAGCCCCCTCCCTAGAGTTCCCCAGTGAGGGGCTGGAGTGTGGCTCAGTGCTTCTGCCATGGGTGAGGCCCTGGATTCATCCACAAGACCAGGAAAGAAAACTCAAGAGGTGAGGTCATGTTGGTTGGAAAAGGGTGAGTGGAGGAGAGTAAGCTGGGAGGCAGAGGAATCCGCCTCACTCCTTGGTGTTGCGGGAGGCGTGGAGTGAGTCTTCTGTAGGAAGCAGCCTCGAAAGGGACCAGTCTTGCCTAGCTGTCACAACTTCCTGACCAGAAAGTCAGAGGCAATCCATTTTGTCTTTTTTTTTCCATTTTGTCTTTTTAAAATTTATATTCTGTGTATGTGTGATTTGCCTGCATGTATGTCTGGGCAATATGTGGGTGTCTGGTTCCTGTGGAGCCCAGAAAAGGGCGTCAAATCCCTTTGGACCTGAGTTACAGAAAGTTGTGATCTGCCATGTGGGTGCTGGGAATTGAACCTAGGTTCTTTGGAAAAGCAGTCAGTGCTCTTAACTGCTAAGTCATCTCTCTAGCTCCTTGCTTTGTCTTTTTTTTAAAATTAAATTTATTCATTCATTGTGTGTGTGTGTGTGTGTGTGTGTGTGTGTGTGTGTGTGTGTGTGTAAAACAGAGGACAACTTGCAGGAGTTGGGTCTCTCCTTCCACTATGTGAATGGCAGGGATCAAACTCAGGTCGTCAGGCTTAGTAGCAAGTGCCCTTCCCCCTGACCCATCTCACCAGCCCCTCTTTAAACAAACAGACAGACAGACAGACAGAGCCACATACATCCCAGGCAGGCACTCCTGTGTTATGCCCCTCGGCTTTGAGCAGGATGCCTGCAGACAGACACCATAGAACTTCTGAGCTAACCTCTCCTGACATCACAAGTTTCCGAGTCCCTATCTCTGAGTGCCACAGTCCTGGCGGCCAAGGGGCCTGAGTCACGGACAGTAGCACTGGTACTGGGATAACATTTCTATAAAACTTGGCTCGAAGGGGGTGAGAAAGCTCAGGCTGGTGTTTCCCAGGCTGCCTCTGTGGGGACCCGACTCATCCAACAACTGGAGAGAGCAGCCCCACTGTGCTTTCTGCCCCAGAGGGCAGCATGGTGGACAGGGGAAGGGCAGCTGGGTGCTTCCCCAAGGGCAAGCTTCAGACTCACCAGATGCAAACAGCAGAATGGTCCAGGGCATCTCTCCTCCCATGTAGGGCTGGGAAAGCTGGCTGAGGCCACGAGGATCTGGGGCTCCCTGCCAGCCCTGAGACCACAGTGGAGAAAGGAGAAGCAAGGGTTGGTTTGTACTGTTTCCCCAGTGGCAGGAAGTTGCACACACGCTTGGGCACCAAAATTGACTCTCTCCTGTCCCCACCCCTTCCCCAAACACACAGCCAGTCACCCCGCCACTGCTCGTCAGCCTCTCTGGCCACAGTTCTGTACACTGCAGGGGAAAATGTCTCCTGCCTCCAACCTTGAGAACTTCGGTAGTGTCAGTGGGCTGAGAGGAAGCCTCTACCCGTGACACGCTGACTGGTGGCAAAACCAAATGATGTGTTGGCATCGAGGGGTCAGCCTGAGTGTCCTCAGGCAAGATCTGACTGAGTACTGTGATGTCTCAGTTAGCTGCTGGAGAGGGTGAGAGCAGGGATATTAATTAGATCAAGGAACCACAGCAAATGCCGTGGTTTCATCAAGGGGCCTGGCTCCATGCCTAAGAATGCTTGCCTCGGATCCCCCAGGGAGGGCTGGGGCAAGGTTCCCCGGGAGAGTGCTGCTCTAGCTTTCAGGAGCCCCATGCCCCGTGGTTTGCAGCTTTGGATAGAGGCCTCAAGGCTTCCCCAGCTGTTTGCAGGAACAACAGAAGGAGAATATTCCTGTTAAATCCATACACTTCTAAGTTAATGATACATTTTATTTAGTTTCCCATTCAATCCTACAGTGTGCCTAAAAGTCTACACTAGGGGGCAGCTTTTGATCACTGTGGTGTTTTAAAGGAGACTATCCCCACAGACTATGGCGTTATGTGGGAGGTTCAGGAAGCAGGCCTTGCTGGAAGAAGTGTGCTGCTGGTGGCAAGCTCTGAGAGTTCAGACGCCTGTGTTCCCATTTTGCTCTTGGTTCCTGTTTGTGGTTCGAGCTGCTACATGAGCTGCCTCCACTCTGTCATGGATTCCACCTCTGGAACCATAAGCTCCAATAAATCCCTCCTTCTGTGAGCTGTCTTGGTAGTGGTGTTTATCACAGCCGCAGCAAAGTAACTAATACAGTCACAAGGAAAAAGAAGCCCGTCCTTGGCTGCAGAGATCCCATGGTTAGGAACACTAGCCATTCTTCCAAAGGACCTAGGATTGATTCCCAGCACCCACATGGCTGCTCATAACCAGGAACAACTCTAGTTCCAGGAGATCCAGTGCCCTCTTCTGGATTCTTGGGCACTACACACAGGTTGTACATGCAGGCAAAACACTCATAAAACAAATACATCTGAAAAAGAAGCACCTCCCAGACTCGAGAAGCCTGGGCTACATGCTGACCAAGACAAGAGAGACCCTCTGTCTTTCTCTTCCTCTCTTATTTTATTTTATTTCTGAGACAGGGTTCTCTGTGTATCTCTGGGTATACAGCCAAGATCCTATCTCAAAAAACCAACTACTTACCAGGCGTAATGGCACACACCTTTAATCCCAGCACTCAGAGGCAGAGGCAGGAGGATCTCTGTTTGATGCCAGCCTGGTCTACAGAGTGAGTTCCAGGACAGCCAGGGCTACACAGAAAAACCAAAATAAAATTAAAAATTT
>CABHPR010144518.1:53432-67684 GCA_902168415.1 Peromyscus melanophrys | reverse complement strand
AGAACTGACTTTGATGATTCATAGACCACTGTGACTACTGAAAATGTTTTAATAGAATGTCCAAGCATGCAGTACTTTAGTTAAACCCATAATGATGTAGGCTTATAAATTAGTTTTGAAGCAAATGCATGTTTAAATGCTATTTTAATTAATCGTGACATTTCGTTACAGTCTGCTGATAGTTTTAAACTTCCCTTCCTGTTTGCCATTCTTTGAGGGATGTTCTCACCTCCTGGGTATTTGCCAACCAAAAGTTTCTAGAAATAGTTACAGAAGAAACGAAGCATAGTGAAACAGTTTAGCTTCATTTACTCTTCATCGACAGAAGCATCTTCACAATCCCTAAGGTTTCCAAAGTGACTTGCTCCAGTGAGTTTAGTGGTAGAAATGGCTGTTCTGTTTACCGACAGCTGCTTCCTTTGAACTTATGGAATTAATTTACATCTTTCTCTCTAACTGGAGTTACCAGTCTGTCAAGCACATGACAAAGCCTGTCCCTCAGATAACTAGATTATTTGGGTGTTCAGTGCACTGAAGATCTTTATCAAGAACGTTTGTGTGGTGCCATTTCTCTTTCTCAAAACCCATAGCTGCTGTCCCGTTAAAGCACTTCTATAAAAAAAAAGTCCATAAATTCCATGTGTAGCAACTGCTTTAAAACTGTTTTTGCATATAGAATAATAGAAAACCAATTTTCCCTCCCCACTCATCTCACTATAGCTCAAGCTGTGGTAGAATTCCAGATAGTCCTGCCTCTGCCTCCTAAATGTATGGATTATGTATCTGCCATGCTGGTAAGCAATGTGTTGGTTTTCCAGTTTTATATTTTATTCAGATTTGAGAATCCCTCCGAGAACCTTACATATTACTACTACCCTATAAGGTGTATACCATCCTATTAGGGTTATACTACCATCCAATAAGATATACATCACCACCCTATAAAAATATAGGCTGCATTGGCTCCTGCAATCTCAAATCTTAAAGAGGCTTTATGGAAAAATCTTCTATGTCATTTGAACCCTGCAGAATTAGAAAGCCAGAAAAATTAAAAGACTGTAAAGTTCATATGATGTATTAACGGATAGCATATGACTTTGTGTTATAGAATAATAAATGTAAATAGATGACATATTGATTACTCACGCATTTAATCCATTCTACATACTTTTGGATTGTCAGTACAGACATGAAGCTACATTAGGAAGTGTCAGGAAGAATCATCAGGGGACTGCACGGTCCTCACCCTCCTGGAGGCTCATGCCTGGGACACCTTCACAGTGCTAGCTTCGAAGTGTAACATAGAAAGTTACAGTGTTGAGAGATTTTGTCTAACAAAATGCCCTTTCTCCCTTGCATGGTAAAAATAGCTAATTGACATACTCACTGAGGAGTTTTTAATATTAATATTTTTTTAATTTTTTTCCATTTTTATTAAGAAATTTTCTACTCTACCTACCACCCACAGATTCCCACCTCCTCCCTCCTCCCATCTCCCAGCCCTCCCTCCCAAGCCACCCCACATCCCCACATCCCCCAAATCAAGGTCTCCCATGGGGAGTCATCAGAGCCCGGCACACTGAGCCTAGGCAGGTCCAAGCCCCTTCCCAGTGTACTGAGGCTGTGCAAGGCGCCACACCACAGGCACCGGATTCCCAAAGCATGTCCATGCACCAGGGACAGATCCCGATCCCCCTGCCTGGGTGCCCCCCAAACAGTTCGAGCCAAACAACCGTCTTCCGTATCCAGAGGGCCTAGTCCAGTCCCATGGGGGCTCCACAGCCACTAGTCTACAGTTCATGGGCCTCCAATAGTGTGGCGGGTCATCTCTGCACTTCTTCCCATCATGATCTCGACGTTCTCCACCTGCAGAATCCCTCCTCTTTCTCATGGATTGGATTCCCAGAGCTCAGCCTGGCGCCTGGCCATGAATCTCTGCATCTGCCTCCATCAGTCACTGGGCAAAGGCTCTATGATGATAGTTAGGGTATTTGCTAGACCAGTCACCAGAGTAGACCAGTCCAGGTACCCTCTGGACCACTGCCAGCAGTCCAAGGTGAGTATTAAAAAATTTTAGGGCAATAACAGCCATAGAATGTTTGCTTAATAAGGTCCTAGGCTTGACCCTCAACATCACACATAAGCATACATACCTCTGCCACACACACACACACACACACACACACACACACACACACACGCACATGCACATGCATGTACACATACACACACTCCTTACATTTAAACATAACTTCGGTGTGCATTTCAGATTATAGAAGGGAAGATAAACTTCTGAGGAAGTGGATAATGATTAATAAAAGAAATTACAGTTAGAATCGTAGAAGAGAGAGATAATACAGTCCCCTTTTGATTTTTTTTGTTATTCTTGTTAATAATTATGTGATTTTTTTTAAAATAACATTTTGGGTATGTGTGAAATGAAAGAGTTGAGAACCATCAGACAGGAAAACAACAAACTGTGCCAATGTTGTATTGAGCTATGATGATTAAAGGTTTCTAATAAAATAATATTTGCATTATTTTTCTTCTGAATTAAGTAAATGCTTAGAAGCATTGCTCTTACAGACCTGAAAAACTTATGTAAACATGAGAGCCAAATCGATTCTGAATCTGGCCACAGGGTGGTGATGTTGTGACACAGATTCATATTGTCAAGGAAGGAATCCTGAGTTCACATGTTGAACTTATATTTTCTGGGCCTGCACTCATTTTCCTTCTCATTTTATAATATCTTATCATAAACTAGTATTTCCATTTCCTGGTATAAGTTCAGCACTTTTTGGTGGGGGTCATTAGATTTTTATTGCATATGTTACCTCTAACTGTAAAACTAACATTATGCTTTTTAACTGTTTGGATAGCAATTAGGATCCCAAGTAATGCTAAATAAGCAAATTTCAATATATAGCACTCTGTGAAGAGCCTTGCAGCATTTAAAATAAGGACAAATACCAGCCCAGTGCCTAGGCTTTGCTGAAGAATAAAATGGCACTCCTTGTAAATAATACTCATGAGTAAATGTACAAATCCTGCCTCCAGTCCCACAGACAGGAGGGAACTAGTGCTCTGCACCAGTTACTGCAGCTGGATATGCAGAGACAAAGAGACTTGGTGTCTGCCTATGTGGCATCAAACGTACATTATTAGGGGTTGGAGAGATGGCTCGGTGGTTAAGAGCACTGGCTGCTCTTGCAGAAGACCTGGGTTTGATTCCCAGAACCCACATGGTGGCGCACAACATCTGTAGCTCCAGTTCTAGGAGACCTGATTCTTTCTGGTCTCTGTAGGCACTGCACACATATCATGCATATACATACATGCAGGCATGCTACCCGCTTCAGAAATACATAATTACACAAAGATATGAAATAGTATAAGCTGATTCAGAGGATGAGATGGGAAGGAGGAGGAGGATAGACAGCGAGGCAGGTGAAGAGTTTCCAACACAGGGAAAGGAGCACTTCAGACGTTCTGAGTAGTAAGGGAAGAAAGATGGTCAAGCCAAAAACAGGAAGAAATGCTAGCAACTGGGACATGGAAATGACCTAGAATGGATAATGAAAGCATGGTACTCATGCACGATGGTGGTTTATTTATCTGTAAAGAAAAATGAAATTATAGAATTTTCAGGCAAATGGATGGAACTGGACAACTTTATACCAAATGAGGTACCTAGGTCCAGAAAGATGAATGTGTGTCCTTACACATATGTAGATGCTAATGTTGACACTTTATACTTATGTGTTTAACTTGGAGAACATGGAGAAATCAGGAAAATGGAAATAGGCCATTGGTCGAAGAAAGATCTTAAGGGAGGGGATAATAGAATGTAGATGATATAAAGGAGGAAGGGGGAAATGATGGGAGGAGAGATGTAAATTGGGCGAGGGAGGATAGGGTGGGGTGAAGGAGAGGGCTGGGGGAATAACTAACACTAAGGATATTTGAGAAAACCATATGGGCATCTGTCTTATAAGCGCTCTAAATATACGCATGCACATATACTATAGTCATATAAAAGTTTAATGAAGTTACCCTATACAGGGGACAATTCTTCTTCTCCCCAAAGCCATAGGTTGTCAGATAAGCCCTAATACCATTGCCAGGTGTGGGATAACTCCTGTAAAGTTGTTGATCAGTGGAGTGTCCCAGAGACCCTCCAAACAATATGAGATATTGCAGTTGCTCTTGGCTCTGCATGAGAACTCGATGGCAAAATACTATTGCTAAAGACACTACACAGTTTAGCCATTGGCCACAAATAAATCAAGTCAGTACTGACAAGGAAGCTTCCCCATTGCTGGTTAGTTGTCATAGCATCAGAAGGTGCTGTGCAGGCTACTGGGAGAAAACATCATAATGGTCTTACATAGTTGTGAACCTTGGGAGCTACAATAATGTCAGATATGCCCATGGCTGCAATAGAAGCATGAATGTTATGGGGGTAAGCAACTGTGTTCTGATTGGATTTAAAGCCTACTCCACAGGAGGAAACACATGCCTCGTACTATAAATCTAGCCAAGAACCCATGGTTGTGTAGTGCATAGGCCCTGAGGGGAACTTACTACTTTGATTTTGCTAAATGGATGTAGTTTCAAATTGCCCTCTAAATTTGTATCTCTCTACCCATGGATTACTGTAGCCTCAGAGCCCAACAAAGAAGTTTTTTCGTGCAATGTATGGTGGTTAATGCAGAAACTCATAACTGCTTAAATTGCAGAGACAATGTGTCTGTGGAGCACTCAACAGATACCACAGATGGTGCATCTATCTGACACCTCTCACCAAGGCCCAGGAACCACTGAGGGAGGAAGGGAGGAACACAGTGAAAAAAGTATCTTTTTTGCTCCACTCATGAACTCATGCCAGCTGTGGTGGCCTGCATAATATCTGCACAAGATCAACCCAGTTAATATTCCACCATAGAGTGGGGTTGGGCTCATGGACTTCTACCAATGGCTGACAGCAATTAATAGTTGATGGCTTCTGGGGAAGAGAGAGTCAGTTTGCTTCAGTGTTGTGGACTCTTGTGGATTTGACTCTGCTTCAGTGGATGGCCCCACATCCATGAGTATATGGGGACTAAAATTTGGACTTGGAGGGTTCCAAGAAAAAGAGGACAGGAAGTTAGGAGGGTTGGGAGGTGGGGATTGGAACTGGGAGGAGCTAAGAGGAGAAACTGGGGTTGAATATGCTCAGAATGTATTGACTTCATGTTTGAAATTCTCAAAGAATTATAGTTTATAAAAGGAAGCTATGGCTGAAGAGGTGGTCAGCAGTTAAGAGTGCTTGCTGGTCTTGTGGAGAGCCTGGGATTGAGTGCCAGCACCTAAATCAGGCAGTTCACAACCATCTGTAACTTCAGCTATAGGTGACTGGAAAACAACCTCTCAGGGCATTTACAGCCACTCACCAACATACAAATACAAATCAAAGCAAATCTGTGTATCTCAAAACACACACAAACACACACACACTCACACACACACACACACACACACACACACACTTGGTTTTTTGAGACAGAGTTTCTTTGTGTAACAGTCCTGACTGTCCTGGAACTCTCTTTGTAGACCAGACTGATCTCAAACTCACAGAGATTCACCTTCCTCTGACTCCTGAGAGCTGGGATTAAAGGCCTGCGCCACCACACCTGGCTACAACATAATTATTGAAAAATAGATTTATGTAAGTAATAGTTGAAAGTAATCTTTTATTTGTTAAGAATTTAAAGTATTGAATTATATTTTTCTAATACTCTTTAGATCAAGAGGAAAAGTCACAAATATTATATTTAATATGCAGTTGGAAGCAATGTAGGCTCTATAAGCCAAACCTAATATCTCACAGTGGAGTATCCTAGGGCTTTCTCAACCTAGTGAATTTTTTCTGCATTCTGTAGACTGTTTGCCATTCTGTATATGCTCTGGCAGTGACAGCACCTTCCACACCCCACAACATGGCCTGGAAAGTGACTGTTTCATGGCGGTGTGACTGCAGATGAGCAAAACTGCCTATGTTTTAAAAATCAACTAACTATACTCATATTCATCAGTAACAGACCTGCATCCTAAAGAGGAAAGACAGAATGGTGCAGAGGGGGTTCTGATAGAAACGGAATGGGGGTTGGTGTTCCTTCATATTGACTATTTACAATCACCTCTCAGAAGAGATGGTAAAAAGGTTGTAGAAATAAGTGATTGGAGGCTGGAGAGATGGCTCATTGCTTAAGAACATGTTCTTGCAGAGGACCTGAGTTCAGTTCCCAGCACCTATGTTAGGCATCGCAACTACCAGCAAGTCCAACTCCAATGGGTGCTGATGCTGTCTTCTTCCAGCCTCACAGGCAGTGGCACAGACACGCTCCACCCCACACATAACCACACCACAGGCAGTGGCACAGACAGGCTCCACCCCACACATAAACACTTATTTAAAACATAAAGACTTTAGATAAATAAGTGCATTGCTGATTGTTTAAAAGATAAACAGGTTAACAGGGCTTAATTTCTCTTCCTTCCCTTCCTTCCTTCTTCCCTTTTTCCTTCCCTCCCTCCTTCCCTCCTTCCTTCCTTCCTTTTCTCCCTCCTTCCCTCCTTCCCTTTCCTTGTTTCCTCATTTCTTTCCTTTGTCAAGTAGCTTGAATTTATTGCTTTTTTTTAAAATCAAATTTGGAAAAATGTCTGCTGTTATTTCTATAATTAGTTTCATTCCACACTCCACCTTCAGCTTTTACTTTATCCAAGACATAACCTATAACACATACTTTAGTCTGCTTGACACTGAGACTGTATTTTTTCATCATTGTTTCCTTTGTGGTTTATTTTGGTGGTTTTTGTTGCTTTATCTTCCAGTCTACTTTTTATTCTTCCTTATCAAGACTTCAGTCTAGTCACCCAGTGAATTTTAGTTTACAGATAATGTATTTTCTATTTCGAAAGGTCTTATTTGTGTTTTTATATATTTCATCTCCTCATTGTGTTTATATTTTATTTTATATTCTACATCTATATTTTCATAGCTCTTTTAAAGTCTTTGTCTATTAAACCATCTTTGTCATTCAATGCTCTATATTGATTGATGGATTTGGGGTTAAAATTTATATTTTTCTGTTTTGACATGTTCATTAATTATTACATGTTAAACATTGCAAATTTCTTATTGTTGAGTGATGGATTTTTGTTATATTCCTTTAACAAATTCTGTACTTTTTCAGGCAGGCTATTGTCACTGGGAAATAATTGTGATCCTTTTTTCAAATCACTTTAAGCTGGGCATTGGTGGCGCACACCTTTAATCCCAGCACTTGGGAGGCAGAGGCAGGCGGATCTCTGTGAGTTCGAGGCCAGCCTGGTCTACCAAGTGAGCTCCAGGAAAGGCGCAAAGCTACACAGAGAAACCCTGTCTCGAAAAACCAAAAAAAAAAAAAAAAAATTAAAAAAAAAATCAAATCACTTTAAAGCTATTTCTGATGGGTAAATGAAGACATTTTCTAGGACTGCTGTATCCCCAAGAGAAAGGACAGTCTCACCCGTGGAGTCTATAGAATGCTCAAAGCATTGGTTTACTTTGGATACCACAATAAAATCCCACAGATGGAGTGTATTAAACAACGAGCTTACTTTTCTGCATCTCTGGAGCCTGGAATCCCAAGATCACAGAGCTGACAGGGCTGGCTCTGAGAAAACTTACATTCTAGCTTTCAGATGGATAGTTCACCACATTGTGTCCTCATTTGACCCTTTATCTGTGCATGCTCGAAGAGAGGGAAGTAAAGAAGTAGGAGGGAGGTATATATTTATATAAATATCTATCTATCTATCTATCTATCTATCTATCTATCTATCTATCATCCATTTAACATCTATCTATCTAGAGAGGGGCTGATTCTCTTTGATGATTCTTGCTCTTCTTTCAAAAACTGTTCCTGTGTAAACAAATGCTTGAGCTACAGCAGGCATGTGATAGTTGGAGAACAACTTGTGGGAATTGGTTCTCTCCTTCTACCATAGAATCTGGGATGGAACATGGCTGCTAGGCTGGGCAGGAAATGGCTTTAGCTGCTGATCAATACTAGTAAGAGATCAAGACTTTCAGAAGCCAAGTGTACATTTCAATGTCTACAATTCCTCTGGATATTGGGAATTTGGATAAAGACCTGGCGAGGCACACATTAGCCCTGGTCCCTTTGGGATTAGGCTAAGAGTGAGTATATTCTACAAACTGCTCATGTAGACAGAACACTAGAATGTTTGCTACGCTCTACAACCTACGATTTCTTTTTTCTTTTTTTTTTTTTTTGGTTTTTCGAGACAGGGTTTCTCTGTGTAGCTTTGTGCCTTTCCTGGAGCTCACTTGGTAGCCCAGGCTGGCCTCGAACTCACAGAGATCCGCCTGGCTCTGCCTCCCGAGTGCTGGGATTAAAGGCGTGCGCCACCAACGCCCGGCTAAACCTACGATTTCTTTTGAATTCTTCTTGTTAGGTTATGAATCATAACATGCAATAGGACATTTCCTTACCTAAAATCCTTTGAAGGTTTCAGAGTATTTGTGAGCTTAAATTTCATGTCCTAAAGTGTGTTTTCTAGTAACTTTATGGCACTTGAATTTCTGTCTAGTATCTTTAGTCCAGTTTTATCTTCCAAATGGATTTTGCTATTGTGCTATCAGTGTTACAGGGCTGCTATAAGAATCAAGTCGTAAGTGAAATGAGGGAAAGTTCTCTACTAGAGTTTGTGTTCTCCTTCTAAATCACTTAAGCCTTAGCTTAAGCTTCTTCTATGGTGACACCTTCTCTGGCCATCATAGCTTCCTAATGATATATTCTTATACAGTAGTTCAAAATTTCATTAATTCATACATTCATTCATTTAGTGTGTGTGTGTGTGTGTGTGTGTGTGTGTGTGTGTGTGTGTGTGTGTATCCGCACATGCTGTGGATATCACTTTGTATAAATAAAACGCTGATTGGTCAGTAGCCAGGCAGGAAGTATAGGCGGGACAAGCAGAGAAGAGAATTCTGGGAACAGGAAGGCTGAGTCAGAGAAACGCTGCCAGTACCAACATGTAAGATACTGGTAAGCCACTAGCCATGTGGCAAGGTATAGATTTCTAGAAATAGGTTAATTTAAGATATAAGAATTAGATAACAAGAAGCCTGCCATGGCCATACAGTTTGTAAGCAATATAAGTCTCTGTGTGTTTACTTCGTTGGGTCTGAGAGGCTGTGGGACTGGTGGGTGAGAGAGATTTGTCCTGACCGTGGGCCAGGCAGGACTGGAGAAAACTCCAGCTATGTGTGTGTGTGTGTGTGTGTGTGTGTGTGTGTGTGTGTCTCCAAGGGATCAAGCCCAGGTCACTATGTGTAGCTGCAAGTGCTTTTACCCACTGAGTCATCTTGCCAGTCTGCTTACCCAGCATTTAAACTTCTTTTCCAGAGATACTCAAGCTGTGATCCACAAGCTAAATTCCACTGGCGGTCAATTTTTGTAAATAACATTTTATTGGAATTCATGGATGCTCACTCATGGATTGTGCTGCTCTTGTGATTCAACAGTCCAGAGTTGAATGTGGCACAGAGGCCATATGTTTTGTTTCCTTGTCATTTGAAACACAGTTTCACCCCTTAGCCCAGGCCTTCATGGAACTCACTGGGCAGCCCAAGTTGAGCTTAAATCTCTGGCTGCCCTCCAGCCTCAGCCTCATGAGCATTGGGATTACAGGCTTTAGCTACCATGCCCAGTATATGGAGACCATACAGTTCACAAAGTTTTAAATATCAATTGCATTATTCTTCACAGAGGAAGTTTACTCAACTGACTCAGATTGCAATGTGTTTTAGTGAAAAGTTAGACCATCCAGGAATCATTATTTTAAAAAGCATTTATTGCAATTTTGAATTCTTCATTCTATATTTCTCAGTGAATGAATCTGAATGATTATTTGTTATGTGGGTGTTTAGGAGGTTGAGTTCTGGACACTGTATAGTGTTTATCAGTTTTCCTAGCTTTTGACTTTCCACTTGTGCTAATTAAGACATGTTCTAGACATTTTCAAATGTCCTCTGGGGTATAAAATCATCCCCAGATGAGAAAGACCAGCACAATCTATCTTTAAGTTGACCAAACATGAAAAGAATGAAGTTCCTTGATGAACAACTGAATTCACCAGTTGTCTTAGTTTGCCTCTCTGAGGCTGTGAAAAACATTGACCAAAAGTCGCCCAAGGAGGAATGGGTTTATTTCATCTGACAATTCCCAGGTCACAGTCCATCACTGACGGAAGCAAGGGCAGGAACTCAAAGGAGAAACCTGGAGGCAGGAACTGCGGTAGAGGCCACAGAAGAACACGGATTATCAGCTTGCTCAACCACCTTTCTTATACAGTCCAGCCCACTCTGCCCAGGAATGGTCCCATCCACAGTGGGCTAGCACCTCTCCAATTAATAAGCAATTAAGAAAAGGTCTCACAGACATGCTTAAAAGTCAGTCAGTGGAGGGAACCTAACGGTTGAGGTTCCTTCTATCTTAGTGGCTCTAGTTGGTGTCAAGTTGACAAAGAGTAACCAGTGCACTAATTACATAATAATGTCACTTGTGGCTTTTTAGCAAGTGATAATCACACAGATGTGTGTG
Organism: Peromyscus melanophrys; assembly: GCA_902168415.1. Classification (NCBI taxonomy): domain Eukaryota; kingdom Metazoa; phylum Chordata; class Mammalia; order Rodentia; family Cricetidae; genus Peromyscus; species Peromyscus melanophrys. The sequence continues at coordinate 57,029 of CABHPR010144518.1, read as the reverse complement.
GGCGAAGTACAAGTAAGTTTAAAGTGTTGTACAGGTGGCACACATGCTGAGAAGGACTGTGCTGGACCTCACGCTTCAGTGTGCATTAGAATTGCCTGGGGCTTTGTTAAAACAGATTGCCAGGGCCCACCCCTGAGACTGTGAGTCATTGGACTGGCTGGGGTTTAAGACAGTGTGTTTCTGAGGCTTCCACAGTGATGTGACTGCCATTGCTTCTGGAAGGACTCCTTGAGAGTCTCTGTTTATGATCTGTAGCTCTGGCCAGAATAATTTTTAAAGCAAAAGGCTGTGGTAATAATGTGAGAAATTTATAATGACCTTTTGACTTAGTCAAAGATGTGTGAGCCCCAGAATTAAAACGCAAGCTCAATAAAGCAAAACATCTTTGTTCATGCCATACCCAACCCTCACCTAAAAATCATTTCCCACCGCTGAGCTCAGAGTCATGTCTATAAAACAGTAGTTATGTTAGCTATTTTATGTATGTAACATTTAAGTCAATTAACTTTCTATACTATCTACCATCTCCACTGTGCCTTTTTTCCTTTGTGTGTGTGTGTATGTGTGAGTGCATTTCTGTGTGAGTGTGGTTGCTCCTGTCCAGTGGTGGTCAGAGGGTACTTTCAGGTGTCGATCCTCATCTTACACCTTGTTTGAGACAGGTCTCTTGTTGTTGTTTGCAGATTCATGTGCCGGGCTAGGTGGCCTTTGCAATTCCGGACATTATCCAGTCTCTGCCTTCCTCCGTCTCATCGCAGGAGCACTGGGATTTCAGATGTAGGCTACTTCACTGGCTTTGTATAGGTTCTGGGATTCGAAGGCCAGTCCTCACATTTGCATGGAAGTACTTTACATACTGAGCCATCTTCCCAGACCTCTGTCTTTTTTCGTATAATTCAAAGGAAAAATTATGCTGATAGTAGAGTATGGATTCTTTTTGACTAAAAAGCCTCTAAGCAGATGAGGCAAAAGTCACGTGAGAACCCTTCCCGGTGGTGTCTGAAGCATAACAGCCATTCTGTTCTTCTTGGTCAGCTTGAGAATCATCTCTAAGAAGTGTGGTAGGGCCTGAGGGCCGGTTGCATAGATTATGTCTTGGGTCTTTTAAACCTCCTTTTGAATACACACATTCTGGATTTGCTTTTCACTAACGCAGACTTTTGAGATTCTAGTAATTTGAGGCAGAATTATGAATATATCCAGCATGACTGTCTCAAAACTCAGTTTAGAGCATTTATATCTACCCTCACTGGGCACTCTGCTTTATTTTTTGGTCCATTTCTGAGAAATGAACATGACTTTTGTTGGAAAGTTTACTCAAAAGCATTTGCCAGTAAGATGCCTTGGTCATTAGAAGGTCACTTCTCAAGGCGGGCAAGTTACACAATATTCTTTAGTTGGGCTTCCTGCTACAAGATGTGTGATGCCTCTTTCCACTCCCGTTAGTAAGGGTGTAGATCTTGCTTAGCATGACATTTTGCGGGATCCTAGTTGTGTGGTATTGTAGACATCTAGCCGGATGAATACCACGCAATGAGTTCAAAGCACACACACTGATGGCAGCATGGACATCCTTCCGAATAAACTACAAAAAACAAACCCACACTCTGCGGTAAGGCTTCCATGTGTCCTGTGATGTTCATCGTTGTAGACGACCATGCAGTGGTAGTGTCACAAATGTTATGTCTCTAGAGCATCGCGTAACCTTGGGAGAAGAAATATCTGAAGAACCAAAGGAGAGTAAAAGGCTATAATTAAAAATAAGCCCCAAGAAATAGTTTCCATGTGTCTGGGAGAAGCCCTCAGCACAGCTGGAAAATTTCAGGCTGAAATATGTTGGAACAATAGCTTACAGAGGAAAGTAGCTGGCTTTGTGGTTACTCTTGGAAGTGAAATTTCCTTGCTTGGTCATAATAGTAAACCAGCTATAAAGCTTGGAAGAATATTCCCTAAAGTAGTTTTTACTCCCTGAATTACTAAAAGAAACATAATGGAGGGTTTCATAAAGAGGAGTGTGGGCTTATGCTCACATTAGGAAGAGCCATATTATATACAAATGAAAACAAGTTTTGAGGTGCAAAGAAAAACAAATTTATTTCACAATAAAGGGTTAAGGAATCCATGGTACTGGAGAGATGAGGATTGTATGAAGTTGTGATATAAGGTTACCTTCCAAATCCTTTCATGTTCTTCCTTTTTGTGTTTAAATAAACACCTCAGTATAGTCAAAATAAACTCATTTCTTTCCATATTTGTTTTTATGTTATTTTTGGTTATTATTGCTTATTGGCAATTTATTCTATTTTTCTATTCTATTTTCTTTTCTTCTATTAAGTCACCTAACTTAAAACTTCTTGAAAAATGTCTCCCTCTGAGAGAAAGAATATAAAGTTGTGTTGGTGGGGAGGTGTGGGGGATCTGGGAGGAGTCAGGGTCGGGGATGAAAAAGGATGGTCAAAATATATATATTGTATGATTTTTTTGTTTTTGTTTTTGGAGTTAGGTTTTCTTTGTGCATCCCTGGCTGTCCTGTAACTATCTCTGTAGACTAGGCTGGCCTTGAACTCACAGAGATCTGCTAGCTTCTGCCTTCTGAGTGCTGAGATTAAAGGCATGCACCACCACCACCTGGTAAAAAAAGTTTTTAAGTAAAATAATTATTCCTATATTCATCTTCCATATTAAAGCATTTGCTTGCTTGTCTGTCTTTGAGACAGGGTCTCTTCCATGTAGCTCAGGCTAGCCTGGAACTCCCTCAGTATCCAACACTGACCTCAAAATTACAATCTTCTCGCTCTGCTTGCCAGGTGCTGGGAGGACAGCTCTGTGCCACCAGGCCTAGCTTTAATTTCTTTCTATTATGTGAATAAGTCATTTGTATACAGAATTATTTATTATCCCACTTTAATATATAAGTTTGCTGGCAAAAGGTTTAAAAGAAGTGCTAGGAAAGTTAGAGAAGACTTTAGGTGTGGATAATCATTAGGAAATGCAAAAATGGCTGGCTAATTTGTGGTTGATGGAATTTTGAGAAATCAGTGCCTTTACGAGTTACAGTGGAATCCAGGAGGAGTAAGGAAAACCTAAAGCAGATGAGTGGTGGGCATATGTAGGCAGTCACAAATAATAATTTGGATGATAATGATGCATTTTAGAAGAAGAATGTATGCTGTTACTGACAAGCAGTGTTATCAGATTTTAACAATGATTCTAAGTATGAGTCTGGGGTGGAAATGAATCTCTTTCAAAACCTAGGAACTCCAATCAATATTGCAACTTTTAGACATACTATTAGTAAGTTGCTTACTTATTAGAAAACAATGATTTTTTTTAAAGTCTCTCTCTGTGTCTCCCACTCCCTCTCAGGTGGTAGATTGCTTGCCTAGGATGCTGTGAATCTGGGTCTAGTCCTTGACTCTACATAAGCTGTGTCCCAGCACTCACTTCTGTGCACCAGGAGTCCAAGATCACCTTCGGGTACACAGTAAGTTGGAGGTCAGTCTAGGCTATATGGGAACCTGTCTCAAAAAAACTGGCCTCCTCAGGTGTCCATGCACATGACACACACACACACACACACACACACACACACACACA
>CABHPR010144518.1:29185-51027 GCA_902168415.1 Peromyscus melanophrys | reverse complement strand
TTCTTTCTTTCTTTCTTTCTTTCTTTCTTTCTTTCTTTCTTTCTTTCTTTCTTTCTTTCTTTTATTACTATGTTTGTGATGGGGAAATGCTCTACCTTTAAGCTAACATTTAAAGTCCCCTTTGCTTTTAATTTTTTTGTTTTTGGGCTTTTTTTTTTTTTCTGAGACAGAGTTTCTCTGTGTAGCTTTGGTGCCTGTCCTGGATCTCACTCTGTAGACCAGGCTGGCCTCGAACTCACAGAGATCCGCCTGGCTCTGCCTCTTGAGTGCTGGGATTAAAGGCATGCGCCACCACCGCCTGGCTTGCTTTTAAATTTTAACACTGCTCTACTTGTTCCTACAACATTAGCCTGATCATCATTTATGAATCCTTGTCTGTAGTCTTAAAGCCCAACTCAAATTATATAACCAGTTAGCAACACTAATTATGCCAAGAGGAAGGAAGCCTTTCTTTTCCTCTTTATTCCCAAAGAGATATTTTTTGCCTTTTTATTTTCTAGGTCATAGTTCCCTTTTTCTTTTATTCTCCCCAACTCTCTCGAACACACACACACACACACACACACACACACGCATGCAGGTGCCTATGGTAACCAGCAGAGGGATTCTGATACTCTGGAGCTGGAGTTACAGGTGGTTGTGAGCCACTCATTGTGGGTGCTGGGAACTGGACTTGCCTCTGAAGGAATAGTAGGCACTAGTGTACACACACACACACACACACACACACACACACACACAAACACACACACAAATTGATATATATATATATACACACACACACACGTATATATCAGAATATTATTAAATTGTGATTTAAAAAGTTCAAGTTGGGCAAATTAGAGTTAATCTTCATTTGAAATTTAAAAAGTAACTGATTTTTTAAAAAATAGTACAGACATTGAGACAAGTGAAATGTTAATCTCATATATAACAAACACTTTTTAAAGTTCCTCCACATATATACTATTGTACCTTTAAAAATACATCCAGCACATTTTAGAATTAATAATTTACATTTTACAAATTTTAGAATATCATGTAGAAATATCACTTACTCAACCACTGAAAATGTATTGAGTATCAACTATGTTTCAGGCACTATGCAGAGGTAATGATAATAGAACAATCAGTAGAAAGTATTTTATGATAAGGGAACCGAAGATTAGGAAGTAAATAATTTTCCAGGTTGTAGCTAGTGCTAGATCAGAATATGCACCAAGTAGTCTGTCTCCAGAGATAAAGTTATTGCTGCAGTTCTACAAACAATCTGTTCTGTGTGCCCTTGTCCTCATCCAACTTATATTGTCCTGGAGATAGCATTAAAATTATAAATAAACATGTTCACAATTGGAACCAGTCTTACATTTTAGGAGGAAAAATAATTTTATATGACAGCTATTCGAGCATACTATTAGGTTTAAATGTATATGTCAGCCCTTCAGAGGAGTCTTTGAGTTAGGGATGGAGAGTGGATTGTAAGGAGAGAGCTCGGGATTTTGTGTTCAGAGAGCTAAGTAGGGTGGATGTTCTAAAGTGGAACAAGCAGGGTAAGTTGAGGAAACTAAAGTAAAACAGTGAAGGGGAGAGGGGTGTGCAGTGGAGTGCAGCTTTGTAGGACATAAATGTTATTTTAAGAACAAGGGGAAATCACTCGCTTAGCATTTACTCTTTTAAAATTGTCAATTATTATTCAGAGCTGTGTCAGCCACTTTTCTATTAGTGTGTTGCAATGCCATGACCAGAAGCCCTCTAAGGAAGAAACAGTTGATTTTGGTTTATGCTTCCAGAAAAGTAGAGTCCTTTATGTCATGGATGACTTGGAATGGCAGCAGAAATAGAAAACTGGCTGGTCACATTTTCATTCACATATAAGAAGTGGGATGGGAGATATGGGGAGCGGGGAGAAGGGAGAGGGAGGGAGGAGGGAGTGAGGGAGAGAGGAGGGAAGAGAGGAAAGAGGGAGGGAGGGAGGGAGAGAGAGAGAGACAGAGAGAGACAGAGAGAGAGACTCTAAACTCTCAGCCTACCCTTTGGGGACACTTTTCCTCCATCAAGGCTGTATTTCCTGAAGGTCCCATGAACTCTCTGAGCAGTACCACCACTGGTGGCCCCGGTGTTAAAATACATGAGCCTGTGTAGGACATTTCTCATTCAAACCACAAGGGTGTACTTTAAAGGATAGATTTGAAGGGCCATATGCACTGGTGAACAAGTAGGATGCCCCTTCAGGAAATCAGGTACCTTTTTGGCTTTGACCAGCTGAGGAGCCATAGAAATCAAGATACTGCTTGTGTGGACTTGTTAAGGCAGAAGTAAAACTGCTGTGGTTGTGAGATGGGGAATAGTGATAATTACAAAAAGGAATGACATGGGTAGAAGAAAAGAAGGATATAAAGAGGACCATGAAGAAACTTCCAGGGAGACAGGAAATCTGGTGTGAGGCTTAAGAAAAAAGGGTCTTACAGAGATATTCAACTTCTTCAAACAACCCTTAGGGAGGAGGAAAAAGATGCTGCCTTTCCCATTATATTTTCCAGCTTGTAAGTATTTAATTACTATTATAATAATTATCATCACCACCACCACCACCATCATCATCATCATCATCATCATCATCATCATCATCATCATTTGCAGGAAGAACTTTAGTGCACTAATGAGCCCTAAATCAAGTGAAAGGTCATTAAGGAACAAGTAGAGAAAGTCTGGGTAGACCGTTCTTAAAAATTTGACTGTCAAGGGCAGTAGCCTGGAAGGTATCTAAGGTCACCTTGCTGATTTTGGAGGTAGATTAAAGGACCCAAATTGTTTTCCACTTCTTCCACTGAGATGTGGCTTTATGTTGTCCTCTCATCGATTCTGAGATGGACTTAGTGACTTGCCAGTCAATAGAGTGTGGCAGAAGTGATGCTTGGCATTTCTGAGCATGAACCATCAAAGTCCTTTGGCTTCCACCTGGTCTGCTTGGAATTGCCTCCTGGAATCTGAATCCTTGGGCAAAATATCTGAGAAAGGAGAAGGTCATGCTCTAGGCTAGCCATATGGAGAGGTACGCCTGAACATCTGCCCCCATGCAGGAGACAGGTTGTGTTAAGTCTGTTGTGAGCACTGAAGCCCCAGGAGATGCGGTGTGTGGAAGAACTGAGCCATACAGCTGAGCAGTTAAGATGTAGTTAGAATATACAGCTACTTTGAGCTGCACAGCCATCTTGAACTCGCTGAAGCCTCAGTTCCTCTAGCTCAGAGTCACCACTGTGCTCTGCTGTGGTTCCTGATCCACAGTATAATGAACAGAACAGATAGCTGTTTTACATACTCATTCATTGTCAAGGATTTTTCACAGTTGCAGATAAGAAGAACCTCACACATAGTAGCTATTCTTTTAAGATTCACAAAATTCAACAATTTGACCTTAAAAATGTCAAATATGTATGTTTAAAACCAGACACAAAACTATGCCACATGTAGCTTAGCGATAGGGACACCTTCTGAAAATTCAAAATGGGCCATTTTATCACTGTGTGACCATCATAGAGTATATCAGTTACTTTGAATAGCTGTTACAAATACCAAAGGAAACAACTTATGGGGAGAAGTTAGTTGTCTCTGCTTATGGTTCAGAGGTTTCATTCAGTCATCCACAATTCTATTGAGTATGGGGTTGTGGCAAGCAGAAACTTTTGGTGGTGGGCAAGGTGTGGCAGAGGCTCCTCATTGTATGGTGGGAAAGAGGGAGAGTGTGATGAATAGACTTGGGATCCTGCATATTCTTTAAAGCGATTCTCTCGGTGACCTACTTCCTCCCACTAGACCTTACCTCTTTTTTTTTTTTTGCTGTTTGTTTTATTTTTTTATTTTTACATCCTGACCAATATGATGGTCACATGGTAATAAAATAGCCCATTGTGAATTTTCAGAAGGTGTTCCTGTCGCTAAGCTACATGTGGATAAAGCTTTTCTAAAGACAGTTAGGCTAAGAGGCCTTACTTCTTGATATTCCCAAGATTTCCCCAAATACTATTACCAGGTGAGGCCCATTTTCAGCATATGAGACTGTGGGAGACATTTCATATTCAAGCCGTAACAGTGTAGTTACACAGACTCAGATGTCAAAATGTCCACACACTGAGGCCATACATAGAGTGTACATGTGTAATATCTCCTATTGCTCTTACAGCTATCACAAGCAAAACAGCACAAGATCAATCCCAGCATTAGCGAAAATGATGCCATTGAGAAAAAGGAAATATGAAATCTTTGAAGTTGTGCTATAACATGATGTAGTGTTTTTACAGAAATGTTGTTCATAATTAAAAGGGATATTTCCTTAAATATTGATAGAAGCATGGTACAGTAGACACATGAATTAGTAACATAGTTACAGCAAGTTTTATGCACTTTACACATCTGTAATGCAACACTTTTATGCAACCTACAACAGAGTGAGCTTGGATACACCAGCATTACCACCAGCATTCAAGGAATGCAATGTGTCATGATGCAGGGGTCTACACACATTTCAACAGTTTGCAGCGCCAGTATAATCATATAGGACCAATTGCATATATTGGTCAAGAAAATGTTGCTATTCAGTGCGTGACTATACAAAATAAAATTTGGTTAATATACAATTCAGCATTCCAATTACTTAGTTGTCTGTTTGACTTACCAGTCAAAGTTAGTAAAGATTTTATATTCATCAATTATTTACACTCAAATTATTAAAAATTTTTAAAATTTTATTTTCAAGAATGTAATGTAATTGCAACATATCTCCCTTCTCTTTCCTTCCTAAAAATCCTCCAGTATGCTCCTCCCAGCGCTCCTTCAAATTCATGGCTTTTCAAAGTAGTTTATATCATTACAACCATATTGTTTTTTATCCCAACGTTGAAACCTGTTGTATTTTGACATGTACACTTACTATGTTCCAGTCATTATACTATAAAGGCTTCATGCATTTGTGAAATTTAACCAGAACAGGTTGGTACGATTATTTTATCTGATTTTCCAGGAAAGAAAATTGAAGTGTAATGAAATTAAATAACATTGTCAAGGTTGTACAGCTAACACACTGAATGCCCCCTCAAAGCTCTGGGGCTCCAGGCTGCCCTGTGTTTTTAGCCACTCTCTTCTCTCTCTTTCTGTCTCTCTCCGTCTCTCTCTGTCTCTGTCTCTCTCTGTGTCTGTCTGTCTCTGTCTCTGTCTCTCTCTTTCTCTTTCTCTTTCTCTGTCTCTCTCTCTCTCATTCACACACACACATACACACACACACACACACACACACACACACACACACACACACACGGTTTTAGAGTCTTTTCAGCATCTGGTGGAGCATGGATATATTGAATGGAGTCTTTAAGTGAAAGGAAAAAGAAAGAATGAACTTGAGGCACTTTCCAGGCTAGGGACAGTAGAGAAAGTGTGCACACTTGAGGCAAAGGATGTGGTTGCTGAGAGGGATAAACACCAAACTTCTCTTTTTATACCTAGCCTAAGTTTAACCCTCACCTTCTCCCATTGCAGGGTAATTGATATACTGAGTCTGAGTCAGTTTTAGGGTGTGTTGAACATCTCACATGTGTTCCAATATAAAGTCTCTGAGTTTCATTTCAGTTTGAGCTTCCTATACATTTTGGCTGTGCTAAATGAGGTCTGAGGATTACATCTCACATCCAAATACAACTTTATCATTGAGCTTTGCAGTCTCACATATGACCAGCCCAGTATTCACAATCAAATCTACTACAAATACAACCCTCTTTCTTCAAGGTGGGCAGAATCCTTGAAAGCCCTGCACACTGTAGGTGCTCTATGGTTCAGGAAGGTGTTGGCAGCTTTCAAATATTCCTCAGCAATATTATTCCACATCACTCCTCCAAGAAAGAGTACTGGACTGCTACCAAAGCTTTGTTACGTGTTACCTAGAAATATGACTCTCAGTGGTGCACTCTTGCGGCATCCTCGGAATGAATGACTCCCAACAGGAGAAGCATTATGAATTAGGGTGACTACTGAATAAATTGGCAGGAGATAAGTCTTTAGCAGGAAAAGAAACTCGGATTTTTTTAAAATATAAGGTTGACTTTGTCTAAGTGAATGATATCTTACATGAAATTAAAGTATCTTTAAAATGAAATTAAGTAAAGAGCACAATATCTAGTTTATAATCTTTTACTTTTTATATAAGCAAGAAAACTTGATTCATCAAAGAATGTCTTCAAATGTCTCATATTAAACAGGCATGGTATCCACAATAATATTTGTGATCCTGAACATCCTTATTATCAAATATATTATTGTTGGAACACACTTTGAATAGGGAATAAGGTATTATTTCGAGTGTCTTTGTGTGTGTGTGTGTGGGGGGGGGCACAAATGTGAAATTATCCTGTGAAGAAAGCAGAGATAAGAGATGAAGTTTATCCAAGGCAGGCATGTAGGTACATGTCTTCATGGCCGAAAAATGTATTTGTGAGTGGTTTATGTCAGTTAACACAAAGATCTCCCTTTCTATCCATTTTCCTGCAGATGACAGACACCTCATTGCTTTTTCTGGCTGGACAATACTCCACTGTGTATATACACCATGGTTTCATTATTTGCTAATGCATAGAAATCTAGGCTGGGTTGCACCTTGGCTATTGTAAATATGCAGCTGTAATCATGGGTGTGCTGGCATCTCTGCAGTATGCTGACATATTCCTTTGGGTGTATACCTAGGATACACTTGTTATTGTTGTAAGCATGTGTATGTCGTGCACTTTGAGCCAATCATAAATGAGAGACATTCATCTAGATCTGTGTTGGCTCATTAAAGGTGCTAAGATCAACCCAGTGGTTCCTTTAAGCAATTCTTGACAGAGTGGCCTATGTTAAAGTTCCTCAGCAGAGGGCACTAGAAAGTCATTGCTGGAGGAGGAGGAGGCTTCTTGCCATGGCAGCCAGAACTGAGGATCTGTTTTGTGACTTTGGGGACAGGGGGTGGAACCGTTCTGAGCCACAAGCCCAGAACGTGGTCTGCCTTTGACTCTGCAGCCTTGGTCTGGTGGTGATCGGACTGATCTGGCACAGCTGCCTGGGTGGTGGTGGTGGTGGTGGTGGTGGTGGGACTGCACAGAGTGGCTCTGGCAGCAGCGTCTCCTGACCACCCATACACCTTTGCCTGGCACTGGATCAGCAGGGGTTGGGCTAGTGTTTCCCATAAACTCCAAATCAGCACAGGTCAGCTTAAACTTTACAAAGTTTTGCTGTCCAGTACCTAGGTGAAAAAAAAAAAAAACCTTTTTAACAGCATCTGGAATTTTTAGCTTATCTATATCTTATGACTTTTTATTATACTTAGTATCTTCCATGTTAAATGTCCTATATTGAACCTACTGCATGATTTTTGTAGCTCTAAACTGGTCCACCCAGTTTTTAGGAGATGGTCACATTAGTCATAAGAAGCAAGAAGAATGAACCCTGACCTTTTCTGTCTTTGAATGTTGGCATATGACACCCCCTGGAATCTCAGCAGTTGTTTTTGGCCAGTGGGAAGAGATGTGGAAAGACCTTTGGGTTTTATGTGTATGTCTCTGTGTGTTTTCATGTAATCATATGCACATTCATGTACACTGGTGTGTGTGTGTGTGTGTGTGTGTGTGTGTGTGTGTGTGTGTGTGTGTATGTGCATGCATGTATGGTAGAGGACAACCGAGGACAAACTTGGGAGCTGTTCCTTAAGTGCCATCCACTTTTCTTTGGAGTCAGAGTCTCATCTTGTTCTGGAATTAGTTAAGAGGGCTAGATGGACTTGCTCATTTCCATCTCTTCAGGACTAGAATCACAAGTTCTCATAGCTTTCTTCTTACATGGATGCTGGAGATCAAACCTAGGCAAGCACTTCACCAACTGACCAACTGGACCATCCCCTCAGCTCAACTTTGTATTTTGCTAGTGTCAGGAATCTACCCATCCTGGTATGAGCCTACCTGCAGACTTCTCTGAGGCATGCTGGATTTCTGTTAGTTTTTATAGCAAAAAAATGTAAGTGACATTAAAGACCTTTGGATTAGTTCTTAGTTAGAACACATCTTAATGATTCCTCAGAAATCCAGAACAGCCTCTTTTCTGTGAAGTGGTCCTATCAGCCCATTTCAGCTTCTTTATTTTCATGCAACTGGGTACCACACTTCAGTGTAAGTCTGTGTATAGAGTTAATGCGATACATTCTCAGGAAGATTAAAAAAAAAAAAAAAGAAGAAGAGCAGATCTGAAGTCTACTCCTGGTGTCCTATAATGAGGACCTGCAGTTTTCACCCCTGGTTAACGGGACATCTTTCTATAGTTGGTTAAGGCTGTGGGCAGGAATCTGCTACCTGGCCTTTGCAGGTGTGGTCTGGGATCCCACTGTTGCACTGCCATTTTGCTTCTGCTTTGTGGTCATTGCAATTTCCTCTGCTCACTATGATTTCCCACAGGCTTCCAGGCCACAGGGTCACCAGCTTCTCCTCCTGGAGCCAGTGATTTCTGTGCTGGAAAAGCAAAGTTCTTAAAATAATCTGCCCCATTCCATCACAGCTAGTCTACCTCCTTATCCCCTCCCTGCCATGGGTAGCATGTGCCATGATTGGTCCACGGTCTCTCAGCAGTACACTATATGTGAGCTGGCCTTCCATCTATTTCCTTTTTTAATCTTCTTCACAGAGTAACTTGCTCCTAGAAAATGCTGCTTCTATTCTGGGATTTCAGGGAATAGGCATCCTTGAATCCTTTCCCAGACAGATCCGGTGGCCTGCATGAATATACTTCCAAATTACATACATCTTCCTGTGAATAATGATGGGCATGTTTCCCTGCAGCTGCTTGGCCAGTCTGTCGACTGCAAAGTTAGTGCTGCTTTACTCGCAGGACAGGGCTTTACTCAAGGCTCAGATGTTTTAATAGGGAGAATTAGCTGTTTGGGGTTTGCCTCAAAAGAAATAGGATCTAGGACTTAGGCAACCTTTGAAGGGCAGAAAAAAAAAGAGAGAGAGAGAACAATGGGGATTCCTCTTCTTTCCCACCTTCAATGACCTGCTTGGTAATGCTTAAGCACACCTGGTAGTGTTAGAGAATGAGGATGAGATCTTTTCTGCTTAGAGGGACGAGAAACCTGCTAACAGCTCAGAGGGAACAGGGCCTATACCTTTAAACCCCTGCTTGCCACGTTGTCATTATCAATAACCTGCCGTTCTGAACATGTCCCCATGTTTGATTTCCAACAATTAGAAATAGGAAGGCCAGTAAATACAAAGTCACAGAAACCTCTAAACTGAAACCCTAAACTCAGAGCTGAGTTTGAGAAGCTATGCAATATGCAGTAGGAATTGAACCTGAAAAAATCAAGACTGTGACATCCTTCGTCAATGCATCCAAAGACCTGTCTTCATCCTTGCAGAGTGCTTGCTCCTGATGTCACTGGTGCTTACGGTTTTGGAGGGAAATGGAGAACTCCAAAGAGCTGGGGATTAGTCTTCATTGTTGTGTTTGGTTTGCTTTGCCTGTCATCCAGCTAGAATGTACATCAGTGATTTCAGTGAGGACAGCCGTTGTTAACCTGTATCAAGACCCTTCTCAAGTGCTCTTGAGTTCTCACTTCTCAGTCCGGCCAGCCCATCTGTGTCTCTGCTTAGTACATACACCTAATTTTACGTCTGTAAAGGCTAAGGCAGAGCAAGATTCTTCCCCGAATCCCCCTTTTCTTCTCACTGGTGTCTACATTACTCTCATTGTGCTTTAGGGCCTTAAGAAAACATTTGTTGGGTTGGGGATTTAGCTCAGTGGTAGAGCGCTTGCCTAGCAAGCGCAAGACCCTGGGTTCGGTCCTCAGCTCCAGGGAAAAAAAAAAAAAACAACATTTGTTAAGTTATGCTTGACCTTTGGTTGTTAAGAGTCTTAAAATTAGGCCCGATATGGAGGTAAAGACTTTTCATTTCAGGACTGGAAAGGCAAAGGCATGCAGATCTCTGGGCTTGAGGCCTGCATGATCTATATAGTGAGTCCAGGCCAGCCAGGACTATACACCGAGACCCTACCTTAAAAAAGTCTTAAAATTTTGCACAGGATTTCTATTTTACTTTTCATTTCTCTTAATCTCACCTAAAGACTATAGATGTGTAAAAATGTAGTTACAGGAGCCATTAAGATGGCTCAGTGGGTAAAAGCCCTTGCTGTGTTTGTGCAAGCCTTATGATCTGAGCCCAATCTCCAGAACCCATGGAAAGAAGCTGATGTTGGGGTATGCATCTATAATCCTAGCACTTCTATGGTGAGATGCCAGAATTGCCCAGAAACTTACAGGCTGAGTATGCAGCCCAGTGGCAGAAACAGTAATAGAGACTCTGCCTCTAGAAGATGGGAAGAAGAGAACTGACTCTTGAAAGTTGCCCTCTGACCTCTGAGTGCACACTGCCTGTTTGCATGCCCCCCACCTCAACACACATCATACACACATGCATAAATAGTAACTTTAAAAGTAGCTATTGGATTTTATGACATTTAGAAAATCAGTATATATCCACATATGTAGACGGAGTATGTCTATGTAATTGTAATGCTTTTAAAAATACAATCATCTAAAAATATTAAGTTTAAAAATAAGAACGATATGCTAAATGTGTATCTCCTTACATCATTTTGCCTGCATGTACCATATCTACATCCACATCTGTGCCAGCTTTATCACCCACATCATCTGTCTCTCTGTCCACCATTTCCCCATCTCTCTTCTACGTCTATGTTTTCTCTTCTGTCCACTAAAATCTTAAGAATTTGAATATAATATCTGAGCATCAAGATTATGGATGTTTTCTTCTTGCCTGTATTTTGTCTTTGTTTCTTTGCAATAATTGCTTACCATTTGGTTTGCTTAATGAATCCTCCTCGACTTCCTGTAATGACTCATGGTTTGAACTACAGAAATATTCTTAGCTATCAGGGTTACAATGAAAGGCCACTCTGCTTGAATTATTAGTGGTTTCATACCGTTTGACTGCTTCTCAGTTTACACAGACTCAGAGATATGGAAAAACCTTAAGGTTATCCGAGCTAGTCCCACATCTTAAGGGGAGTAAACCAAAACCCAGAGAGGCTGATACTTCATCATAGCAGAGCAAGAAGTCAGAGTTGAACATCAATAGAAGATTCTTACTATACTATGTATTGTTTGTGTGTGTGTGTGTATGTGTGTGTGTGTGTGTGTGTGTGTGTGTGTGTGTGTGTGTAAAACATGAAGCTTTTTGAAACTGCATCATTTTGTTTCAGTGGCTATTATAAAACTTAATACATATATGCTTAATAATGACAACAAGGTTGGCATCTCTATATTAGAATGACGTGGAAGAAAGAATTATAATCCCCATATAAGGGTGTCTAGCTTAGACTTGCTGTGCCTGAAACAGTTCCAAATTATGAGTTTAATGCCATTACACTTTGGAAGGAGGAATGTTTTATCAAAACTGTCTACCTTTAAGAGAACATCTTCATTAAGTTACCATGCAAACAGAAGTTAGGATGTGAATTTTACCCCTTAAGAACTCAGTGTCAACACACCATGGGATCTGCCTCAGCATTGTTGTGTTTCAGGCCAATATTTATTATAAAAACCAATAGATGGTTGAAATAACTTATGCTGTATGTTTGGCTGTGTGGGTCAAAATAATTGTTTTGGCCAAGAGACAGGGCAGCTTATCTCATCTGGCTGCCATTATTGCCGGCAAGGAGAATCTGTGTTGCCCATCTCCTACCAGCCAACACATGAATTGATAACCTAGACCAGACCACGGTCTATAAAACTGTACCAGAAAAATTTGCAAACTCCCCCCGCCCCTATCTGCGCTTCTGATTCTCTGCTCTTGTCATTTGATCTGCTACGCTCTAGCATGTTGTTTGCATTTCCCCGGCACTAGAGACATCTGCTGTCCCTCAGAACCCATCATCCTCCGTGGGACTTTGCAGCTGACTGCTATGCTATTTATATTAATTGAATGCAGTGCTTTCTGTATACACTGCTGATTGCCTTCATTTATTTCAGTTCTTAAAGACCCAGGGTCGCTCTCTGTACCCTTACCCTATCGTTCTACTCACTTGGTTCCAATTAGTCTCAGCTAACAAAAATACATTACAACAAAACCCTGGTTAGCCATTGCTGTTTCTAATGACATAATTTGTGAGTTTTTAGCCCTTGAAAGTAGAGACATTAGAAATTAAGTTAGAGTATCTTCTGAGGGGTTGAGAAATATTAATTGCAGGCGTCTGGGATCACTTCCTTAAGGAAGATTTGTGATTTCTATTTAACTAATAAATGTTGACGTAATTGGAGAACTATAAATGCCTTACGTTGTGTTTTCTGAGGAATTTCTGGTCATTCCCTTGCTCAGTCGAGTAAGAAATTGTGGTGACATTAACACTACATCTTGGCTTATTTGCACTAAGTATTTTATAAGCGTCCTGAATGGTCAAAACAATTATGCCAGAGAATTTCTTGAGGAACTGTTAAAGCATGCAGATTTATCCCCAAACCACAAAGCATTGTTAATTTAGCCAATAATTATGTATTTCTAATGTAAATTTTTTGTTTGCAGCATGCCTCGTCCCTCCTGCTACTGTTATGTTTTCGCTCTACACTACGGGGTATTTGCTGATGTCATCTGAACACTTGAAAGAAAAATTTAGAAGGGGCCAGAGGAGATTTTACAACAAATTACCTTACCCTCATTTCTTGAATAATTAGAATGCTATAGCTAAGCAGCCCAGCCAGATCCATCTTTTACATACAGTATTTGCACTTTATACAGCTGTCCTCTGAGGTCCACCATTTTAATTTTGGTATGTTCTGAAATAGAATGAGTTATAATACATTGAGTCCAAATAAATTTCATTGCAAAATTATAACCCCAAGCAACAAGTTTTTATACACTGTTCACTGTATGTTTTTTTTCCCCTCTGCCTTCTATCTCTAACTGAAAAGACAAGACTGATCATCATCAACTAGTGTAAAAGCTGCACTCCCATGGTTCTTATGTAAAGTTAATAAAATAAATAAGAGGCAGCTGTGCACTTCAGGAAATCACTCCACCAAGGGGTTCTGGGAATACTATAACCACAAGTGTGAAGCTGGAGTCACTAGAAACCCTCAGTGGAATTACAGCTCAATAAATCAAGGCTGGCTCCCTTTACCTTTACAGCCGGGCTCTGTGCTCTGTGTGGTGCCTACGCTCCACGCCATTCCCAATGCTATCTTTTTCACGATCGTGGAACTTCTTGCTTCCTGTTTCAGCAGGTTGGGATGTTTGGGGAGAACTTTTACTAGATGCTTGGTTACTGTGGGTCTCAAACATTTCAGGCTGAGGGACCAGGGCATGGTAATAAATCCCTCTTGCCTGCTACCACAAAATGAGGAAGACTGAGAGGACAGCTATGAAGAATTGGGAGACATTTTCATAACACTTCATGGAGGTATAGTAAATACATCTATGGCAAATGGTGATATCACACATGATAGTAGATCCATGAACCAGCAACGGACCACCTAGAAGCTCCTGCAGGCTACGGGGGCTTGTTGACTAATGGACTGTGAGTTTTAACGATGACTGCAATAGAGTTGCTATTCTTTTTAACTTGTATACTCATCAGTGACAAACCCCATAACATATTTTCCCCCCCAGGATTCCTTTTTCTTGTATATCTTCTCTACCTCCATTTTCCTTTACAGTAAAAGCCAAGTCTTAGTTTCCTTAGTTGGGAAGACACTTCCAACTTTGTATCCAAACAGACAAAATGACAAAAAGATTATGCACCAATCTAGAGCAGGGATTCTAAATGTTCTCTCTCTCAATTGTTTGCTTTATAACCACAGGCAAGTTGCTTAATGTTTACGTGTCTCACAATTGCCCTAAAATTACAATGTAGGCTCTGCTATAGTTTGGATCTCAAATGTTCCCCAAAGGCCTTGGGTGGGGAGAGACTGTTCAGTGGTTGAGTGCTTCTGCACAAGGATTTTAGCTTAGATACTCAGCATACAAATAAAGGGGTGAGTATGGCCACATGTGTCCACAGCCCCAGTACTGGGTGTGAGGGCTGAAAAAGGAATCACTGGGCTTGCTGGTTATCAGAAGTAATGGCAAGCTCTAGGTTCACGCAGAGACCTCATGTCAGGGGAATAAGGTGGAAAGTGTTCAGTGAAGACATATGGTATGCTCTGGCCTCCGTGTGCATGCATGGAAGAATGCACTGCTACATATACACACACGTGTGTACACCACACATGGAAACACTCTTTGTGTTGGTACTATTGGTGAAAGATTTAGGAGGTGGGGCCTAGAAAGAGGTGGAAGTCTTTAGGTTGCTAGATGAGTCCCTTGGAAGAATGGAGAGACTCTGATCTCTTAGTTTTCTTTAGTTCCCTGGCTTGAAATGTGAATTTTCTTCACCACCCATTCCTGCTGTGATGTGCTATATAGTCAAAAGCAGCCAGAAAAATCAGTCACGCCAGAACCTCCAAAACTATGAGTCCAGATAAGCCTTTACTCGGTTAAATGAGTTATTTCAAGCCTTTGTTATGTTATAGTGGCAAAAGATTAACACTGTCACCGAATCCTGGGAGTGCAGTGAGGTTTCTTAGCAAGCTCCTGCTGTGTAACAAACTATCCCCAACTCAGTTACTTAAGGCCATAGCATCTACTATTTCTTACAATGCTGCAGACTAGCTTAGGAGTTCTTCTAATCTGGAGAAGCCTTGCTGAGGTGACCATTTAAGGTCATTTTTCTTTACATGCCTGGAGGTTAGCAGCTCTAAAGTCCTGTCACCCCTGTTTGAACAACACATCCAGATGCCATCGCTACAATGGTAAAGCATTCTCCTTTTTCAAAAGGATAGCCCATTGTTCTTCATAGGATGATCCCCAGGCAGCTAAAGAGAGCAAATTCATGTTCAATTTGAGTCTTATGTGTGATGTCCCCTGAATAAAGCAAATCTCACAGTAAAGCCCGGATTGAAGGTAGAGAAATGGACTCTACCCTATAGGAGGGGAACAGGACTCCACCTTGTAAGGAGCAGGTATTTTTTAAGTCGGGGAGAATTTATGGCTTTTGCAATTTGCTACATGACAGTATGGTGATTTGTGCTGAGAATAAAGTGACTTAGTTCCTGGCATCTGGGAAGAATTACTAAGTATTGTTTCTTACCACCATCTTGTTGTGTCCTTGCCCCGCCCCCTTGTGTTTGTGAGCATGTGCACACGTGTGTGTGTATATGTGTGTGCGCCTGTATAAGTGGAGGCCGGATTTTCATATTGGTGTGTTCCTCAGTTGCTCTCCACCCTATTGTTAGAGACATGATCTCTTACTGGACCTAGAGCTCACTGAACCTGTAGATTAAGTGGGCAGCAACCACGCCCCCGCCCCCCATGATCTTTCTGTCTCTGACTCCCCCAGAACTGGGAATGCTGGCATATACAGCAGTGTGCAGCGTTTTTTGTGTGTTTGTTTATGTGAGTGCTGGGGATTCGAACTCTGGTCCTCATGCTTGTATAACGAGTACTTTGCCAATGCCGACATCTCTCTAGCCCTATTTTCCCCCCCTGAGGCAAAGTCACTCTGCAGCCCAGGACGGTCTGAGAATTTTGGTGATTTTTCCTGTCTCAGCCTCCTAAGTAGTAAAATGACAGGCAAAAGCCACCACACTTGGCAACCTTTATATTCTTAATTAGCACTCTCCTCAAATCTAGCCCTTGCAATTAGAGCAATTTTTGTCCAATTATCTCGATTACATATGAATAAGGAATTAAATCAATTTTGAGGTGGTTGCAGTTCTAATCTCCAGTATCTGAGGCCGCTGCAGGAACCTTCTGGAATCCCTTTAAGAAGGTAAACATGGAGCATATTCAATACAAAAATATTTTTTTTCCCTCCTGCCCATCTTTCATGATTGCTCGAGTAGTGTATGAAAAGAAAAGCCTGGATTTTTGCCTTTTAATTTTCTGTCTTTTCAGGTCCACTTCTCACAATAGGCAGCTTGCACAGGGCAGCCATTCACAGCAGTCATCCAGCCTGAGTGTTAGCATTGTGGCTGGTGCAGTAGCAAAATACTTGTCCATGATATAACATCGGCCTGGCTCAGAGCTTTGAGTTTCATTCCTTTATAGGATTACACCTCAATAATGAAGCCCTAATTCTTTAACAATCTGGCTTACAATGACAATAATTTTATTAAATCTACCACTGGCCATTTTCTTTCTCTGAAAGTCAAATCTTTAAAGATTTCCTTTAAACGTTAAGGGGTTTTGAAGAGATTCTTATTTTAAATGGAGCATAAACTGACCATTTGAACTGAGAATGGCTTAGAAATCTACTAAACTTGACTTCCCCGAACTGGAACCTCCTATGGATGGTAACAGTCTCTATTAAAAATCAGCATTCACAACCCTCAGCATAGACGCTGGAGCCTAAGAGTAGGTGAACCCGGGTTGGTTTGGATTTCATTATGCTTAATAACTATGATCAATGCCAGTCATGGGCTCTTGCAGACTCATTCCTGGGAAAGTTTCCATGAAGATGTGACTCAGGTAAAACAAATGTGTTTTAAGTATCTAATCTACAATGAACAATTTGTCCTATCCCTGAGGAATCAAACAATAATCCCAAACACATGTTTGGGTAACAGAATAGTAAAGACTGCCATAGTAGATTGCTTAAGAAAACAGTATTCATGTGCAACCCCAGAAAGATTCTACCCAAATAAAATGATACTGTGCAGTGGGGGGAGGCACCCATCAGCTCTCAAGGGTGCCTTATTCCCCTAGAATCTCAGCCAGCATTCTCTCTGCCCTGATGGTAACTAGCCCTGCTCTCTCCCCACTTCCCAGGGCGTCAGAGAGAACATTTTAACCTTCTCATCAGATCCAGGCCACTCTTTCCTCCCATCACTCTCTGCAGGACCAGGAACTCCTTTCTTTTCCCTGAAGTACCTGTGAGGAGACCCTAGTGGCTTTGGTGTTCAAGTCCCACAACTGTTTTGCTTGTTGGTTGAAATTTAGGAAAAGAAAAACAGCCAAGCAATACTCAGTGACTGCAGAGAGATGGAAGGGAAGGTGTCATTAACGTCAGGAGACACAAAACTCTTTCCTCTTGTAGACAGACCTATGATTTAGATGCAGAATTTTGCTTTTGTATTCAGAATTAAAATAATTCAGAGGAAGACCTCAGATTCCTTTCTTCTGATACACAAGGTTTCTTTCTCATAGTTCAAGACAAAAATGGGGGCCTCATGATGGAATGTGGATTTAGACAGTGTGGGCAAGACTCCCTACTCTCAGGAGAAGGTTTTATGTACCCACACTGGGAGAGTTACCCTGATAAAGGGGTCCTGTGTACCCACATGGGACAGTTACCCTGCTGAGGTGTTCTGTGTGCCCTCATGGGAGACAGTTGCCCTGTTGAGGGGATTCCCCATATGCACACAAGGCACAGTTTAATTGTGCTACTGTTGCTTCTTCAGTGTGGCTGACTTTGGATAAAGAACCATTTCCTTAAGCAGCAGGAAGCTATGTGTTTTGAGGACCCACTGGTAGAAGATACTACAGAAGAAAGGGATTCCAACTTCGATCCTCACAGTAAAACTAGATCCAAGAGACAGATCATAAGGTGTGATTCTCAGCCAGAAGTGAGGTCCGGCTTTTGGCACAACTTCGTCCTGATAGAGTCCCGCTAGATCCCGCGTTCACGCTGGTCAGCTTGGAAGGGCTGGTCATTTGGTCTATGGCGTTCTTGGCCACAGCGCATCCCTTTCAGGACAGCTGGTTCCTCCCTCACCTTTTATGGCTGGCGGGTCAGACGGCAAGGGAAGGGATTGTCTCCTGTTCTCTTCTGAGACAGTTGGCTGGAGGCTAGCTTTGGGGCTTGGCCCAGAGCCCATCACTCAGGTCTAAAGCCAGGAGACTGAGAACTGCAGAGCTGAGCTCTTCACCTGGGACATTTTGAGTCACTCCTCTTTCATCCTGCCCCTCTCTGCCTTAAAAGGGACAGTGTTCTGGGAGACAAAGCAGTTCCCCAGACTAGCAGAGCATCTTTGCAGTCTAACAGACTCAAGACCCTCCCACCCTCTAAGGAACTCCTCATGTAGCCCCCACTTGGCTTCATGTACTTTTTAGGGGAACAAGATTGATACGGTGATAATCACATTTCTCTTGGTTAGGTGAGATGTGAGAAAATTGTTTCTTTTTCCAAAAGAAAAAAAAACTGTCTTACAAACTCTTTAACTTTTTCCTTTTTAAAAGAGAGGCGTTTTCCTGTGGCCAAGGGATTGTTTCAATCCTCAAACCTTCTCTTCTCCTCTCTCATACATACGTGTCACATTTTGCAATTCTCATCACTTGTTTAGTTTGCAATAGGACGCTAGCTATTCTGGGAGGTACAGTGGGTAGGAGGGACCCACCTGCTATGGTCCTGCTGTTGAGACTCCCCTGTGCCTCCCCCACCCCCACCCCCGGCCCCCCAGCCACGTCTCCAAAGTCACCCCATGTAGAACAAATGTTTCTCACGTCCTGGGCATGCTTAATTCTTGAGTCACCATTTCTGTAGGTGGAATTGAGGTTCCAAATGTAATATTTCTGTGCAAACTTTATGTAGCTCACTTCTCTACAAGGGTTCTAAAATTCATTTCAGCAGATAATAAACTATAACATATAAACAATCATGAGGATTCCCAGTTTCAGATAGCAGAGTAAGTCATAAGAGTGCTGCCATGTGACAGAGTCAAGTGCCCTCTCACATTGTTTACATAGGAGAGGCTTCCTTTTACGCTTTGTGATGCATTAGCTGCACCACACAGTAATTCTTTCTACTTTGAAGTATTTTAAGAAGCTCTTAACCTTATCCATAATGTTTATTTTAATTTACATCCTAGCTAACAGCATATAAGGGTTCCCATTTCTCTATATGCATACCAGAAATAGAAACCATTTTTATTTGGGTGCTATTTCATTGTAGTTTTGAGTGGAATTTCTGTGACCGTTAGCAATATTGAGTTGTTTTTTAAATTTTTTTCCGTATACCTATTGGCCATTTTTGTGCTTCATTTCTAAATCAATGTGTTGTTATGCCCACTCATTTAAAAATTGGTGCTTTTTCTAGTTACGGTGCTCAAGTTTGCTATGCTTCCTGAGCATCATCAAGTCCCTATCTGACTCATGTTTGCAAATGCTCCTCTCACTTTGTTGCCCCTTCCTTCTGCTGCTGGGCTCCTTGGCTGTGAAGAAGGCGGTCATTAGTTTGATGTGACCCAGTTCATCCATTTACAGCTCTGTTGCCTCTGCTTTCACGTTCTGCGCAAATGTCTTTACCCATATCCGTGCAACAGAAGGTTGCCCATATTTTCTTCTATGAAATGGAAGTTGAATCATGTCAGAGCGCCTCCCCCCACCCAATGACACTCTTCCTCTCAGCCTTCAATCTGTTCTTGGTTTTTATTCTTTCAATGGGTGCACACTCGTATATTGTTGCTCTTGAAGATTGTTTCGGACACATCCGTGTTGTTCAGTTATTAAATAAAAGAAATCACTTTCCAAAATGATTTTCTCATTTACTAATAACAAACAGGCAAGACTCTAATGAAAGCTATCCTAACAGGTTGACACTAATCTGCTAATCTGTGAATCCGAGAAGAAGGCTAAAATGAAAAATGTGGAATCACAACTGGATTTATCTAACTGGGAGACTAGTTAACAGGAGTTGAGCTTGCTAAGCTTTATGCAAAACTCCATTGTCACAGTCATCTTGGGTGCCACTGTAACTCTCTGATGTCATTTTAATCTCTCTTTCCTCTTGCTCCCTCTCTCTCTTTCCCTCTCTCTCCCTCCCCCCCCCCTCCCCCCCCCCCCCCCCCCCGTGTGTGTGTTTCTCTGTGTCAGTCTGTCTGTGTGTCTCATCCTCTCTCTGGTAGATGCATTTGTGTGGGTGCCCTCATGAGTCTACACAGACATGGAGGCCAGAGGTTGACATTGACTTGTCTTCTTCAATGCTTTTCCATCCTCTTGAAGTCAGATCTCTCTGAGCTGTGGGCTCACCATTTCAGCTAGACAGACTGAGCAGTGAATCACCGGAATTCTCCTGTCTCTATCACACAAGTACTGGGGATGCAGATGTTCACAACCATGCTCAACTTTTTATATGGTTATCGTGGGTGAGGGGGAAAGTCTAAACTCAGGTTCTCATGTTCTTGTGCAGCAATTGTTTTACCCACGGGGCTATCTCCCAAGACTTCCACCTTAGTTTTTGAGGTAATGTCTTTTCCCACATCTGGACTTCACCATTTCTGCTAAGGTGGCTTGCCAGCATGCCCCAGGAGTCTCCTGTCTTCACTTCCCATTACATTCACAGTGCTGGATTTACATGTGAACTGTGATGATCCAGGCTTGCACAAGAGTTTTGGGGATCTGAACTTGGGTCCTTATGCTGGCACAGGAAGTACTTAACCCACCCAGCCATCTGCTCAACCTCCACATTAACATCTAAAGCACAGACTTTGCAAACCCACAGGACTTTAAGATTAGCAAGTGAACTTCTTTTTTTTTTTTTTTTTTTGGTTTTTCGAGACAGAGTTTCTCTGTGTAGCTTTGTGCCTTTCCTGGAACTCACTTGGTAGTCCAGGCTAGCCTCGAACTCACAGAGATCCGCCTGGCTCTGCCTCCCGAGTGCTGGGATTAAAGGCGTGCGCCACCACCGCCCGGCCGCAAGTGAACTTCTTAAAGTTAGGCAAATATTACAAAATGGGTGGTGTCCAAGCTGAGATCCATGGGACAGCTATGAATGTGGCCCAATACACTTGTGGATGACATCATGTCCCAATGTTCAAAGACTGGACACTCTACATAGACAATAAGGGCACTTGATTTAAGTAGGCCGTATATGGCTCATTCAACTCCTGTTCAATTCAATGATTTAGCTTTTCGGCAGGTTTAGTTTTTCATAAGAATATAGAATTCCAAATTCTTTTGTGTATGAAAATTCTTGACTTTATGTTTATATTAGAACAATTTATTATACATAGATCCTGGAAATGTCTTTATCACTCCAGTCAGTGCCATGCTGGTGGCTCTAGCCAGGGTTCATGAACATGAAGAGAAATGAATTTCAGCTATGTTGAAAAGAAGTCTTAGGGACATTACTAAGTAGTCCATTAAAAATAAAACCATGAATTCACTACTGTCAGAAAAAGAACCCATCAGTATTGCAGAATGCTTGATCAATATACACAAGTAAGTTTAACACACAACTTTAATAGATTATATGAAGATAAAATAAAAAATCCTCACAATTCTATTTTAATTGAAAAGACTAGGACACTTTGGAACAAATTTAACAAAACAGTAAAAGATTCCCACACTGAGGGATAAGACGAATGACTGAAAGAAATCAAAGGCCCGAACAGCCCGAGACAGGGGAGTTGGCTGCACGTGAATGTGCAGGGAGACACTGGTTTTGATAGAGTATTATTTCACAGATTGGTTGTAATAAATGACAAATCTTCCAGTTGTTTAGAAAAATTAATTGTAAATTTTCTGGGGAAATACTAGAGATGCAGGAAAGGCTGAGAAATACCGAGAAAGAGTACATTTCAGACTAGTGCTTATTTCAATACTTACCACACAGTGACAGCACTCAAGAAAGGGAGGGGTTCATCATTTGCTTTGATTTGCTCTAGTTTGTCTGCGAGTCTTGACTTCCTATCATCTATATGACCATTATGTCGGTGAGGCCTTCCACTGAGGTTTATTATTATTATTATTATTATTATTATTATTATTATTATTATTATT